>JAQIVE010003507.1:0-16600 GCA_034698285.1 Sminthurinus bimaculatus | reverse complement strand
TCCAACCTCAAATCCATTGTTAGCATATGGTCACATGCAATAACTTTTACGTCGCCACAGCATTGTATTAAAAAAATGTGACATTTTTCAAATATTAAGTCCTGAATTCTCACGTGCTATTTTTCGTAATGATTTAAATCCATTTTAAGACGATTATTTTGTTTACGCTTAAAATGTCACATGATTGTGCAATAATGCAAATGAAGTTGTTATAATCGTTGTGCCAGTTGACAAATTCCTACACATGAACATTTATATTAAAAGCAGTTATATTCTGCAAAAGTTATTACTGTTGAGATTGGATTTGATATGATATGATGATGCAAAAAGATGGTCATGAAATGGAGAAGCAAGTGGTATAAAACTAAGTATACGTATGGTTAAGGAGTGAAACATGTCGCCTTACCGAATTGACTCCTCATCCAGGGATAGAGCGGACTAGGCAGAGCTGCAGCAGGACTATTCTGTTGCGGCGGACTTTGGTGCGGATTTTGATTCTGATGATTCCCGGGATGTTGATGGTGAGGATTGGTATGTTGTTGCTGTTGCTGAACACCCAACGGATGCTGTTGAGGATGACCGGGGTGCTGAGGATGACCCGGCGGTCCTCCCATACTATTGTACATCATGTGGTTATGATTATGATTTCCGTTGGCTGCTGGATTGTTTAAATGATTGACATTTACGTGGTTTGCCTGCCCACCAACGATTGAGGGATCCGGACTTTGAGGTGTGCCCTGGACGACGGGAGGTGGGACTTGTTGCTGCTGTACTTGTTGTTGTTGTACTTGCTGCTGCTGTTGCTGACTTTCCAGTTTGCACGATGAATATTGTCCCATCCCGTTTCCATTTACATTTACATTCTGTACCCCGACGTGACCCATCGGATTGACAGAGGGAGGTGGCGAAGGGGGTCGATATTTATTATCAATTATTTGACCTCCACCCTGGTAGTAGTTGACTGGGGTCTCGGCTCCTCCCACCGCTCGAATGTCGAGGCGATCATACGGCGGGAAGCGGGGGTAGGGAAGTTGCTGCTGCTGGGAGCCGCCGTAATGGTTGCCATAGTGATGTATCGTGTTCCTGGGGTCACAGGATGGGTCAGGGGTGGCACCATTGACGGGAGTCGTACACGACTGATAGTGGTCCGGCGTCCCATTGCGCAAGTCCGGAATGTATGAATTGGAGAAATATGAGGTCATACTATGGTGGTGGGGAGGGGCGGGGGGCAACGCTGTAAAAGTTGTGGGATCCAGTTTAGACCGGTTAATTTAGGACGATGATTCTTCAAAAAATGAACTATTATTTGTTTTCTTCCTCTTCTTCCTTAACCTAAGTAGTTGCTGTCGTATAACTTTTCCTTTGTATTATCAGTAGTCGTAGTCGTCGTCGTATACTCATTAAACTAGATTCGTAAACATTGATACACAATATTTTTTGTTTTGTGCTTTGTTTTCTTTTCCGTTTTGTAAGTTTTCTCCCTTTCTTTTGAAAAAAGAGAGATTACCACAAACTTGGACAATATACAATTAAAATTATCTATTGTATTATTGTGTTGCCGTAATTACTATCAATACTAATTGCTATGTTTCTTTTTTTTCTTTGCAATAGTAGTATTATGAGTTGTAGCTAAATATTCTAGGAAATTTTTTTCTTGTGGCTTGTTTCTTCACTTGAAATCAGCTTTGACGAATCTGCATCTGAAATTAAACAAAAGACATAAACGGGTTATTAATTATTGATCAAGGACTCTTGCCGTTTTCGTGAATATTTTCCATGACTAGCAATTTTTTAAACAGCTTTTGAATGCATCTGATTTGCTCCATATAAAATGCTTATGTCATATTCATAAACGTTTTTTCGTTTTTTTCGTACTTTCTTTGTATCACAATTACTACGAAAACGGGTTGTCATACTAACTTTTTAGACATTTTTAAACATTTCTCAGAGCTAAGTAAACGCTCTGAAACCAGGAGGAATCTCCACACATAATATACATACGACACTTTAAACCCATGTTGAGACGACATATTTTTTGTTTGAATGGAGACGAATGGAATTTCGAATCCTCGAAAGTCTAATGTTTGACATAGATTTGGACTCGAGGGAGTAATTTCACCAGTTGGACCATATCAAGTAATACGCTCTCCATTTTCTCACCACAGTCTCTTCTCCATGCTTAACATTTGAAAGCCATACGTTCAATATGAAGTGTATATAAAAAGAAAAAACAACTGTTAGACGAAACAAGTACACTCAAACTGTAACTCTTGCTGTATGGAAATTGGAAAGAGTATAGTATAAATTTCTTTGTTTTTCTTTCCATAAAGCTCATAAATGTCAAGGGAAATGGCTTGCTTGTATCAACAAGTCGTCAACAATCTCTCGTCTAGTATATCATCACATAATATGTGGAGAAGAGAACACGAACATATTTTTACAAGTGCTCCTTCCTTCCTCTCGTTCTCCTTAGGATATTCAAAAGCCATTTTCACCTTGCCCTTTTCTTCTTCATCTCTTTCCTATCTGTACATGCACAGAAAAATTATGCACTCTGCTCATTGCTCCGTACCACAACACAAGTTAAGCTGTAGCTAATACATAGAAGGAAGATACATTTTTTTCCTCCTTTCACTCGCAGATACACAAACACGCACAGAAATACACATGCACACATCTTTATATCATGAATTCCTCCCTACTCTATACACTTTCACTTGCTTCCTTGCTTCCTTCCTTCCTCATGTATCTGGATATAGAGGAAGGTCCAGGTCACGTCTCTCTATTATTGATTCAGCACTTCAAACCGCAGATTCAAAACAATGGACTACTTGGACTTTAATTAAACAGTGGTACTAAAGATTAGCTGACAATCCTTTCAGGTTTTGAAGTCAGATAGAAAGAGAGAAGTAAAATAAGTTGAAACCAGGATATGAGAAAGGAAAGAGGACTGTACTTGTACTGTAAAGATTTTGACTTGACATGCTGGTTGGCTCATAATCAGTGACTAACTAACATTGCCTTCCATTTGCCTTCCATTACATTACATCACATTGCACAAAAATCCAAATAGACTTCCATGTAAGGCATTTATGTATACATTGAGTGAGTACATTGATGGATACATAAAGGCAACCAGACAACCAGTCACTTTTCTCCCAGTTACACAGAAATAGAAAATGTGTGCTGCCCGTCACATGTTTTTGAGGGTGGGTAGAAATGAAGTACTGTACATTACAAGTATAAATACAAGTACGGGCATAAATAAATACGTACATATAGGTGTAGGTCACAGACAGACATAGTCATGTAATGTATGGACCATAATGAATACTGAATAGTAGTGGCAAACAGAGGAGGATCAGATGAAAGAACGGAAAGAGAGAGAAAGACTGGCATGTCATTTGACGCTCATTCATGCAAAATTTGTACAAGGCAAGTTTTGTTCATTTTTGAAATATATGTATGTCCCACGTGTGTACAATTGTAGAAACTCCAGCTCCTGCTCGAAAAACTCACTTTTTCATTTTCATCTGAGATTTTCTATGGATTTTATCTAGGACAAGCGGAGCTAACTATACTATTGACTTTGGAGAGGTGACGACTAGCTACTATATTATATACACACACATATATATATATATATATATATATATACTTACGCATACATATGTACATACAAAGAGAGACTTGGACATGCTACAGTGACAAGGAAAATAGAAAATGAAAAAATTCGGAGGCCTTTTCCACTCATTGGGTTCGTCTATAGTTGTGGTATGTTGAGCAACGTCATATTATTATGTCATCGTTTTTAACAACATGCATAAATACTGTACATATATAAATGTATCAGTAGATGTAGAATTTTAACTCTCAAATACATATACTAAGATATATTTCAAAAGAAACTGGCAATATATGAAAAACGATTGCATAGCTATTGAGCCCCGAGACAACAATGAAATTTCTCCACATGCCTCATTGATTGTTTCCGTCCCGATATTCGGAGTCACATGAATAATAAGGCAACTACCTATGTAACTAAATGCAGAGAGAGATGGAGAGAGAGAGAGCGAAAGGGGAATCTATACTGATTTTTTCTCGTACAAATGTAGGTATTCACATTCACCCTGATGAAGCATGTAATACCTAATAGGTTTGAACATGGGCATTTCGAAAAGGAAGAGTATGAAAATAGAAAATAGTCATTTGCTTCTGCCATTATGTAAGACTTGTGCCGGTGTGCATGTGTTTGTGCGCTATGCTTTGTCAAGTGGGGTAGGTAGGGTAAAGTATTGTGAGCATTGGATATTATACTGCTATACAAACATGGAACAGCTCCTGCAATTTTTTCTGTCCCTCCTTCTTTGACGTCTCTATTCATATAGAATGAACCAAATGAGAAGAAGGGGTGAGAAGAGAAGGAAAACTCTATAACCACTATATTAGAGATCAACTGCTCTTTTGATTTCCAATTTTCAATAACCCATCGATGCTACACGTGGTCACCGTCGAACAAATAATTTTAAATTGAAATCATTTGAATTTAAATGTATGTACTGAGCACAAAAAAGGATGTCCGACAGCTAAAAACGAGGATGTTACGTAGTTTCAATTTTTATGATCAATGATAAGTAAATACAAAGAAATGCTCCCTTTTCATGCGGTAAAAAACATTTTAAATCTATCTGCATTCATAGTACAATAAATTGTTTAATAATGTTGATTCAAGGGGTGTTTTTTCTCCAGTTTATTTGCTTAGGTCCTAGTTCATACAGTGAAAATACAATGCGTTTGACCATAGTTACTGTGCAATCGACGAGGTTTAATTTTATTTATAGAATCCAAAATTGAACTGATTATAAAAACAAAATTGACATACGGCATGAACGTAGAAATGGTAAAAGAGAATACACTATAAAGTTTAAACTATTACGGTTACTAAAAGCTTTAATTAAACCACAGCGGACTATAAAATATCAATAAAATGCACAAATAAAAAGAGCATCGCCAGTCGCCAGCCACTCGGCATGTTTAAATGTGGAAATTTGTATCAATACTAAATATCGTTAAAGGCTAAGAATAAATCAACCGTTTTTAGACACTATGTCAAAACAGTGCGGCGATTCTTTTGAGAGGAAGAAATACTAAGCCCATCCATCTGTTTTTCACTGGTTGTGAGCTTTGAGTCGACATTTGAAGCTCAATAAGAAATAAACATACTACACATACATTCATAAATTGCATCTCTGTTTCTTTCATTCTATCCTTCTTAAGTTATATATGGCATCTATTCTCACCCTCCAATCGACAGAGAAAAGCCAAACGGCCAAGATTGGAAACTAAGCTTTACTAAAAAATTATGAGCGCATGAAAAATTCAGTAGAGCCCTTGAAAAAATGACAGGAAACAACATGGAAATGAAGACACAGAGTCAACTGAAGGAAAAAATGCATTGCTTACAATAACGACAATGACCGTAATCCATGACACTAGTCAGAAATTAATCTTCGACACCCCATTGAACAAGAGAAAAGACTTCTACTAATATAGGAAGTGCCAAAATAGTTTACGGAGAAATTTCTTAATATATGAGTCAATGCTATTAATTAGCCAAGCATCTAAATTCCTACTATATATGTGCAAATGTGTATCTACAATGTCCAGATCTAATTTTATATTCTCCCAAATCTTTTAAAAAGGTCTCAAGTAAAGGGTGGAGCTGTTTTGAATAGTATGACCGCGAAATGTCCAGATTTAGACCACTTAGGTTCAACTTCATTTGGCTCGACTCCCTTTTGTTGAATCTGGACAGTCATTATCCTTGGTGAAACCCGAACCGAAAACCAAAGAAAATCCCAATTCCGAACTCGATGAAAAACAAAATAAAGCCATGACAGTTCACAGGCCCCTCTTAATGTTTTTCATTTGCATGCCACTATTTTGGTATATTCTAGAAGAACTAGAAGAATACTTACAGGCTTTAAATTCTCACCCTTCCTGCGTGAAAAGGAAGGAAATAAAGAATGTGGTTTGAAAAAAAAACAGCTCAAATAAAATTCCAGTAAAAATTTTCCATGTATCAATATTGCCTTGTATTTAGTAAAAACACACCAAAAAACAGACGGAAAAAACTTCATGCATGTGTGCATCACTGCTCAGTCATCTACATAAACAATGAATGAATGAATAAAAAAGTAAAAGGACAAACATGAAAGAGAAAATCACAGACTGTGATTTAAAACCGAGGCCCAATAAATTCTCTTAAAAAATTAATAATTTCTCAAAACTGCTTTGTAATTAAACACCGGTTTAAACATTCAATTTATACAAATAATGTTCAACTTTTTACAACATGTACCTCCTTTTCAAAAAGAAAGCCACCTCATTAAAATTTGTTGGAAAAAAATGTAGGACAAAATAAGTCTCAACGTCTAAACTCCTGCTTATTCCTTATGTACAAACCAATAGATTCTGTTTGTCACTCTTTGTAAATATGAATACATTTTCTTTATAGTAAATACACAAATGTTAACTGGAGCAACAAATATGCATCAATATGAAGCCCTAAAAATTCAAATGTACATGTAGACTACTGTACATTGTACATACTTAAATAACGGGACTCAATCGAAAACACAACAAAGCAATTGAAAAGTTCAGTTGAAACGAGATCATAAAACAGCGTCAACGACACGAAAAAGTAAAGCAGAAGAGTATGATTGCAGTAGAATAGAATAAAGATCCCTGACCATGCCCTCGACTCGTTGTCCTTGATCATAAAAACGGTTTTAACATTACTATAGAAGATACACACAAAAGGGTATTAACTGGAGTCTCAAGTAACATTTGACGTAAACTGGGCAATAACTTAAAAGAGACTGAGAGAGAAATATTATATAATGTTTATGCGTCAATACGATATTCATAATAATAATAATAATGCATATAGATGATCAAAACTAGAAGGCAAGGCCGAAAGCCGAAAGACAGACAGCAGACAGATACTTGAACTGGTGTAAAAATTATGAGAGTGATAAAATAACAGATAGGCTCTCATTCTCTTTCTTTCGTTCTCTCTCGTACAAAAACCATGTGGATTTGCATAAAGAGGAAGGAAGAACTACTACGCAACGGAAACAACTTGTACGCTTTTCGTATTCTTTTTTTTCTTTTCTTGGTAATAAATACAGTTACTGTTACACTCCATCCGTGAGTACACGCATATGAATAGGAAGACGAATATCATCTCAAAACAGCTAGTTGAAGGAGGTGCGTACAGTATATGCGTATATGCATAGACTATCATATACATAAAGGCGAGCTTAAACGTTTGGAGTGGAGTAGCGGGACCGAGTTTGTTATGCTTGTTATCTTAACGTTGTGTTGGTAGCATTACCTAACTTTTATGGTGATTTTATTGTTTTATAATGGGCCATTTGTTAAACCTCAGTTGAGCTCAGTCGAGAGTTTCTTTACTTCTCCCAGTTTTTTCTCCTTCTCCCTTTCTCTTCTCCTATCTTCCGAGCTCTTGAATGCCGGTTACTTATAGATGCGTTTAACACACTTATCCTATTCCAAAAGAACATAAACTAAAGTCTACGGAGAACTACGAGTTTATAGTAATATTTAACAGGGAAAGAAAGAGAAGAAGACACTTAATCTGTCTGTTTCTCTTTATGTTTGCACTTGTACACTAGGTAACTATTTAGCCTGAGGAATCTTTTTATGAATGGTTTTCAGAGAGTCGTAAAAAATGTTTGTTGTTCCTAAAACATGACAAAAAGGAGGATCCCAATCACTTTTCGTTTCTCTCTTTGCCTACCTTTGCGAAAACAAAATGAATAATATGACGGTTGTAAACGAACCGCTTTTCACCGTCATAAAATCAAACTATTTTTTTTCAGAATCTTTTAGGCTGGAACTTGGATTGGATTTGTAAAATACTGGAAGGATGACCACCTCAGTCTTATTAAGAAGATGAACACGAATATTTCCTGTTCTTCTGGTCTGTTTTTTTCATTTGGAAAAAGGTATAATTTTCGAAATTTTGTGGCATTTTTGAGATTTGAACTTTTTTAAATAATTTCAAGTAACAAAATTTCATTGCAAGACTTTAGTCATTTTGATAAATTTTACGTGAAGTCCAGCCAGGTTTAGATATTCCAACACAGAGCAGTTCAAGAATTTAGTTGCCAATTTAAAGCAATTAATAAAACGTCATGTCTGCAAAAATTTTGTGATTTTCGCTCAAAACAACAAGGCAATTGTGAGTGATTCAGTGGATAAATCCTTATATTTTTATCATACTTTTTAGTGAACATTTTCAGTAGTAAAAAGCAGTCTTGGAAGAAATATTTAATTATGCAAGCGATTTAACTGTTCTGCGTGCAATAGTGTTAAATAAAAAAAAAGTGTAAATCTGATACGTGTGAAGTGCGTACTTTTCTGTGCAAAGGGGTTCATATCTTACACTGCTGAACGAAGTATATATTGAGCGTGGCGTGCTCGTGAGTTGTGAGTTGGAAAAAGTTTTGTACGTCGTCTGTGAAATTTAGTACCCCAATTGCCCTCTTTCAATCACGCTTCCAACTCTCTTGGTCTTTTGGAGGGTTGTGTAACCAATTTCATCAATGGCCTCACCGTTTCAACCGACGTCGGTTCGAAGATTTGAAAACCAAGAAATCTTCCATACTCAAGTTCAAATTTATGTGTAGATGTTATCTATGTTTATGTTTTTATGTATTATAAAAATAAATAATGCAATTAATTCAAGGAGCCCTCAATGTTGAAATGTTCACTGCTAAATAAACAATTTACGGTTCCAATTTTCAGCAAAAATATGTTTCATACAAGTTAACCAAAGTGCTCTTAGATTACACGTCAATAAAGAAAATAACTTTCAAAGCTGCCTTGGAAAATTCAATTACAAATTTAAATGCATCTTCTTCCCCCCATGGATGAAATATTTTGGATACTTCTAATCTGAGAATCAAAAATTAAAATCAATGTTAGCTGCGTAAGTAAAATACTTTATCCCATTATTTTGAACATTAAAAGAAAAAAACTAAAGACAATTTTCTGACTAGCGAGCTTCAATTAGGGAACGGAACTCCTTTCTATGTTGTCTGCCAAACGTCGGACATTGTAAAAGCCAAACGGATAAACGGATTTTGATAAAAGTAGTACCAATCAAACAGCATTTATTTACGTGTATGCTTTTATAAAGAATTGAAGCGAAGCTCCCTACTAATTTCTTTCAGGATATTATTATTATTCACATTCTATCTACTTTCATCCTTACGGAGTTCATTATTTGATCCTATAAAATGTCATAAACTCAAAAAATTACAATGCAAACGCGTATGCATACCTGAAGATACCTCAGTTTAACAAAAACCTCTGTTGTGTTTTACCTTTCCTAAGAATCTTTGTTATTTCCCCTACAGACGATAGATAGATATCTAATTATGATTCCGATGTAGTGTGTTATTAACATGTATATTTATATATATACATCATGTGTACACGTTGATTTGGTACACTCTTACACAAAATTACATGGAATTATGGATGCACGAGCGGCACACCTTACATATTCATAAAAATGATTATAATAATCACAATATTACTTACATGCTGTTCTACTATACTTTTTATCAACATAATTCAACATTCTGTGTTCAGCTAGCTAAAGATATGGCATGACATGATACAGTATGATATGAAATAGCATGATATGTGTACATAGACAACACTAGGCTTAGAGATTAAAGATGCATTAGACATTCATCATTTGTTTTTCGCTGAGTGACCTGTATTCTAATTACCACATGTTCTTTGTTACTTATCTATGTTTTCCATACGGATTACATGCCATACTCCTACCACTATTAGATATTACATGTTAACAACAAACTTCCCCTCTCTTTCGTTCTCTGTCTACTAATTTTTTCGATACAATACTCAATACATTGCATATAACAATGTAATGTTAATTGTAATTATGATGCGTCACTACTCATCAGTTTCTTAATATTCAAAAGACTACACGCTAAACATACAGACATTTATGTAAATATACACAAGCTTATAAATATTCAAGTCAACTCTTCCTTTACTTTGAACAAAAAACTATGCAGGAAAATTCTATCAAACCATGAACATGTGGCATGTATGACAGGAAAATTGGCATCAAAATATGCAGCAATTTAAAATTTTCTTAAAATTTTCTTGAAATCCAAGATTTCAATTCTAAAGAACATTTATGTGCTTTTAAATGGTTTAAAAAAATCACGATACATGTTTAAATGTACCAACAGACGGCGATACAGTAGAGAATGTGCAATGCACTAGAATACAAATACAGTCACAGTACATAGATGTATGTATATGTGTACATTTTCGTGTCGTTGACAACTGATTAATGAGTCAATATGGCGCATTCGGGCTGAGGAAAGGAAAACGGACCAATGGAAAATGCAGAGTATAGTCAGCCATGAACAGTGAGTGACAAGTTGACAGAAACGGGCGAAGCCTAGATGTAAAAAATTACCAGTGAAACCATTTTGAAGGAAGGGCTACGAGTTAGGGCGGTGAATGTGTACTTCAGCATTGCAATAATCCTCACAGTAGGGAGCAAGAGGGCCCTTGCCAATGAAATACAAGTATCTTCATTTGAAAGAGCCCTTCACATACATACACACACGCATACAAATAGAAATCACACATACACATGCTTAGAACCTAGAAGGAAGCCATCACTTCACTTCCCTGAAGTCGGATCCTTTACAAAAGGTACGTGTGTATTGTGTATATATACATGTATTAGGCAGAAGATAGTAAAAATGGAAAAAGAGAAGTAGAAAAGGGTCGGATGACTACACGGCCTGCACACATACATGTGAATCATACATGTACATGAGTATCCCAAGCTTCCCTTTGGTGCACTCATTTAAAGTTCCCGAAATAATTATAATGTTACACAATGTATATTGTACATTTATGGCTACTTGATATTTTAATACATTGTACGTATGCCATTTACTCCTACCCACTCTTTGTCAGTTTTATAACAAATTTTTAATGGCTTTTCCTTCTACGTCATCGTCATGTATGCGTAATTGAGCTTAAGAAATTTGGAGGAAAAGGGTACAAACTATAAACACATTAATATTGTACATTTATATAGTGTGCACTACATACAAATAAAGTATAGTCATATCTCTTTAACACTCATACAAAGACTGGATTGGGCGACTTGTCCTCCACGTATTCATGTTCGTATTAAAAGACAAACGAGCTAACGACGAATGAGTGATAATATCTTTTTTAGAAGCAAAACAAAATGTTGTAAAACAATAAGTGAAAGTTTCCTTCCGTTTCTTTTCCTCATGCCGATCGATTGTATTCAATTGGACGTTGGTTATTGATATTGAACATTTGTCAACATACTCGAAACAATACCATACGATGAGAGGACGGTTGTTAATGTTTCTCCTATAATGTATTGTACTTGAATGTACTTACATACATACTTAACGATAGAAAACCCCAGGATTTTAACATCAGAGTTACCTAAAGTTTTTAAACTAAAATATTTCCTCGAAATTCAACACTTAAAAATTCGTCGGGTACAGAGCGCCAAAATTATAAGTAAACTCATAAAATCAAAAGATACTTCGTTGTCATAGCTACAAAGTCAGAAATTGAAGCAAATCGAGAAAATTTCAGCCCTAAAAAAGGTCTAACAAAGATTTCCATGCACACTTAAGTCGATTGAATTTGAAGGGGGCGGGGGTGGTAGTTTCCCTTTTAAAGCCGACTATTTCCTTTCCACCATTTCAAATCAACCTTTAGTTCACAAAACTTTGTCAAACAAACTCCCATCTAATTTACCTACATGATAGAAAAATCTCCATGCATAACCATAAGAATTAATTGAATTATACAAGGTAAATTGAAAGTCAATTTTAATGTACAAGCACCACATCATACTTATTAATTAAAACCCGTACAAGCTACACATAATTTCACAAAATTGGCCGGAAGTTAAAATCACCCGCCGTTCTACGCAATATACCCTTACTAAAAAGTACCTACTTGGTAGTAATTTTGATGCATGTAGTTAGAAAAATCACTTCCTTTTGTTTCAATTGACATGAAAATAATTTTGTCATCCTCTCATCAGTATCATCATCACTATCAGTTAAAGAACCATATTGAATCAACTTGATAGCAAAAAATATAAATATTCTCCTCACTGACACTCGTTTAAATATCCATTATTTTTCTTCGTGACTATCCATCTATCGATTTATCTACACGTGAGGGAGTTGAGTGCTCAAATGTCCATAGGCATCATACAATAACACAATTTACAAGGTAGAACATGCTCCTTCTTTTGTACATGGTATGATGCTAATCTGTTTCAACTTAACTCCAAGCTTCACCATCAATTTTTACCTACGGCATTGAATACAAAACACAGGAACTACGATGCGTAAGACTATCGACCGGAACATACATACCAAATCGTACCAACCACCGAAATTACACCTCAACATTATTCGACATCAATGTCGAATATGTATGTATGATATGGTGTTTCGGCATATTGTAGAATACAAGTTTTATGTGTATCAAAAAGCGATATCAAAATTTGACCAGGTAATTTATTTCGGCGATAGGAAGAGAACGAGACAGTGAGAGAGAAAAAAAGAGGAAAGCAGCTTGGTAGTGCTCATAATACTTACAAAATATGTAATACTAATGGTGCTGGAACTAGTGTAAAGGTAAAGTAAAAAGAGCCTACGTTAGAATTTGGAATCAAAATTAGAATTAGAATGATAGTTCGATTCGAAAATCGAGTTAGCTCTACAGTGAAATCCGACCATGTAGACCAATTTATGTATGCCTATAAGTCTTTATCCATTTTCCAATGCACAGTATGCATCAAATTATAGCTAGGAAAATGCTCCACCTTTTATGCACGTGTTGTACAATGTAAACTCTTTCTCTTCCCTCTCTATTTCAAAAACTGAGACTCCATCCATCAATATGTATGCGTACACAAACAAAGCTATTGGGAACCCACATGAATGGTCAGTTGTAAGTTTTGCTAGATTTTACTTAATTACGGTAATTTTATAGAGTGCTAGGTAGGCCGAAAGAGACAGAGACAGCCAGAATATGATGCACAGACTAATCTTACCTTTGGCTGCCTCAGCAATTTTCATCAATAGTAATTACCCGTTTCTTGTTTACCCCTGTTTCAGTTTTCACCTCACCCTTCACGTTCAAAATCTAATACTATATGCCCATTCACATAATACACGCATATTCCAGCGTTCTTCTCGCCCGGCAGTCAGCCAGTCAGTCTCTCACATTCCATAGACCTTCTATCCATACACAATCCAATAATTTCATCCCAATACTACACAAGCTAGGCAGAGGAATCGAATATGGAAAACGTTAAGTCATTCACGTAAAGGACCCAACCGCATAGAAAAACGCTCATTTGTTTGCACACGGAGATTTCTTTGGTATCAGCAAAGAAAGGTTGGAGGTATTTTTTTTTGACGGCATGATTTTGAAAAACAAGTCCAGTTTTAAACTTTGTGACCTTGTGATATTAGAATAATTAGCTGAACGTTACAAAGCAAATTTAAAATTGTTGTATTTTTCAGACCGAAGATCTCATGTGCAAACATGATGCAAATGATCCTTTTATTATTCGGTCTTTTGATCGAATTTCATACACTTACAAAAAACGTCCTAGTATTAGTATATGCAGCAACAAACTGTACACAACCCTATTCTTTCCTTTACTATTTTGCATGAAATATTACTTCCCTGTCCACCTAAAAATGTAAAATAAAATAGGCCTAAAGGGAAACCATCTTTATAATCACTGTACACACACAATAACTTCAAATGGAAAATGGTGCATTTTTTCAAAAATTAATAGCAGCTGAAGCCCAACAAATTGAAATATATTTTCCATCGGCCTTCTACACTCATATTGATATAATGTTGATCGACAGAATAATTATTTAATATCGGATGCATATTAGTTAGAGGGTGAAAATATGTGCGAGTCAATTGTTAAAACGAAAGGATTATATAGAACTGATAGTCTGGATTTGGTGAATAGATTGAAAGTTAGCACGGATTCGATAGCAACTTAGCAATTTAACCAGAAAGATGGATGTGCTCGGTTCTTGTTTCAAGTGATAATGCATGCATTGGGGGATCGCTTTGGAAACGCGGAATGAGAAAATATTGCCAACGATCCTCTAGGAATCCCCTGAGAAACTTCAAGCGATCCATAAAACACACAAAATAGAAGGAAAACGTGTATGTAAGTTCTACGCTGTGAGAATCGAAAGAGAAAAAGGCGAAACATACAGAGCGATATGCATGCCCACTATAAAAATACATATCGAGATTCCCTTCCATTTCAGTGTTTTTGCTAACTTCTTTAGATTCAAGTACAGATATATACTCACATGCTAAATGATGAACCACAATCCTCTTTCTCGGTTCTGCGGTCTTTTTTAATCAGCTTTGTCACTTTTATCTTTTCCTCAAATTTAACCGCAGATGTCCAATGGGAAACCATGTGTACTCACGATTTAAACTTTTTTTGAATTTTCCTATCAACATTGTCACTCCAACGTCCGTCACAGTTTTTTTGATATTAATAGTTTAAAGTATTTAATATTTTATTTGTCACCACACGAATCTTACAAGTTTGGCAGCTTTTTCTCAAGCAAAAAGTTGAAGCTTCGATGTTGAAATAATTCGAATGTTTTAATTATTCCCACTGTACATTACTTGTATGTACCACGCACGCAAGGAAAGGAACGAAAAAAACGAAACATTTAACTTCCTATCATATCGAGGCAAAGACAATGCATAAGAACTAAAACTCCAAACATACTTGACAGTGGGAAAGTGCTTCAATTTTTTTCATTCGTTCTTCCTTCCTTCCGACAGCTATCGACAAGTAATGTAAAGCGTGAAATGATAATATTTTGATTAAAGTCACAAAGACATCAAAGGCGTCAATAGGGTCGTAAAAAGCATAAGTTTAAAGTTACACTGATTGTTGTACACGTATATCTGCCACTTATGTTCGGGTGGATGTATATGAAGTTGAGGAAACAATGGATATTTACTATTTTAAATTTTGTGTATAAGCATATTATGCAGACGACTGTACAAACGCTACCGAAATGGAATCAATAGGGAAAACATTATACACATTTTGACAAATTTTTTGTATATTATGGAATAAAGTTTTCTTATGTACCAAGTACCAAGTATTATAAAAAAAGACACCAAAATTATGACTTTGCAGAAATGCATCAAAGATGAGATTGTGGGTCACTAAAAAGTAACTCAACCTACGTTTCCCTGTGTTTCCATTTTAAAACTAAATTTTTAGCATATTTTTGGAACACGTTTTTTGTCCCGGGTGTTGATGAACTTATTCATAGTTAATGTTCATCATTTCAAAATCAAGACCATTCAGAAATTTCAGATGACCTAGTAACTAAGGTTCCAACTAAGTTACGCGATGCATCCTTTATCGTGTACAAAAGCCATAATTTGTCATAATTTGTTTGCTACTTCAAATTTGAGTGCAAATATAAAAATTATCAGCGTCTTATTCATTGAAAACCGATTTAAACCATTTTTTCCTTGTAAAAGTTTGGTAAATAAGAATATTTACATCTCCGAGTGACCATCTTGGATTTTGGTCAAGGCCATAGGTAGTCATCGGGTTGCAAACTCGCTTTTATTAAAAATTGCCACGTTTTTATTACTTTGTCAGAACTAGATCCTCTTTAATGTGTGACAGTATATATGTCTTAAGTATTAAAACGAATAAATACACATATACAAAGTCAACTCGTCGTGTGACACATGAACACTGTAAAATATTAGTCCACACACACATGCATGTTTGTGTGTGTGTACATACACATTTGGTTATAGGCTTGATATCATAATATATTAATGCATATTATTTGCCATACGGCTTT
The DNA here is from genome assembly GCA_034698285.1 of Sminthurinus bimaculatus. NCBI lineage: Eukaryota > Metazoa > Arthropoda > Collembola > Symphypleona > Katiannidae > Sminthurinus > Sminthurinus bimaculatus. Next base: position 548 of record JAQIVE010003507.1, on the reverse strand, counting down.
GTTCTCCGTGTTTAATATACATGTGAACAACACATAATACAGTATTTATGTATGTAAACACTTGTCACGCCAGTCCCTATCTGTTCCATTTATTAAGCTATGCTTGTATATTTGTATATTTATGTTTACATGACCATGGAAAAGGAAGCAAACGCTTGTGTTTCCACTCATTGTTTGGCAAGTCATAGAAAAGTACAATATATTAATAATATGTACATCCAGTGTATGGTGAAAAATAAAACTGATCGTGAGAATGAACATGTAATGAAACGACAAGGCGAATGGAATGGAAATGAAAATGGCAAAACCTTATCAGATGCATGTTTCATGTCAGCAACTATGCAATAAGGTGTCCTTTTTTTCTTATCTACTATAGATGAAATTGTAACGTCTGACAACTTAAAATAGGCACTGGGTTTGAATGCCTGTAAAAACCAAACCCGTAAATATTTTTGGACGCCCTTGACATATGTAGTAACTATATTTATTGTGTCTTGAAAACACTTTACAACAGGGATGTGGTACTTCAGGCCCCTTAAATATGGGCA
>JAQIVE010003506.1:0-16601 GCA_034698285.1 Sminthurinus bimaculatus | reverse complement strand
GCGTCGGTCGCCCGGTCGAACTTGTGTTATTATGGTTGTTAGCCTTTTGAACTTGGACAGCCTTGAATTTTTCCTCACAACAAGCATCTCCAAAAGATTTGAACCGACAGGCTGAAAAATGGTGATTTATGCTGCAGGTGAAATAACAACCTTTTTCTCGTCCTTTTCATGAGCCTCCTGTATGTGCATTGTACGTGTATTTATATGCTGGATAAAGTATAAAATAAAGTAGAAAATTTTTGTACAGATGAAATAATATCTTTTTTTGGGGACGTGAGACATGAGGTAAGCTATAATGATTTTAAACAACTTTTCAAATAATTTCATGACGTTTTGACACACTGTAGGTCAAAAGTAATCAGATTTTAATGTAAAATCATGAAAATGTGATCAAAAAATTGTGATTTTGCCTAAATTTTATCAAATTTTTATGCGGTTTTGATGAAATTTTAGCAAGATTTCTGACCAGATTCTTGTCAAGTTTGCTTCACGCTCATAAATTAAACTTTACGAACAAATTTTATTAAAAAATTTACAAAAATTGGTTAATTTCAAAGTCAGTCACTTGCATTTTACATTTATCAAACTTCTGGCATTTTTTTTGTACATCAACCAGCATTTTTTTAATGTTAGGTAGAGGTCGTCGTTTTTTTGTCAAAAAGGTTTTTAAAAATGTTTTTCGAGGTAATAATTCGACAAAATCCAACGAATTGGGTCCTATAAGATATTAACTGTACAGGTTTGGCCAGAGAATCAATAAAGGCCAAAAAATTTCGCTAAAAGGGCCACAACTACACAGAAAAAAAGGTAGGGATAAGCCCGAGCGAAACCGGAATCCAGTTCTTCTTCTTTTTGCGGCTGTAAACCCGACATCCAGTCGGCATTCATGTCCGTTAAGCCCATCAAAACACCGGGAATATTTCCTTTTAACTCTTCCACACTTTGGGTCACTATCATCATTTTAAATACAATTAAATGTTAAACAAACCACAGTTACAGAAAATTTTCAAATTTAAAGACAAATTACATAATAAAATTTCCACTCACCTGTGTTCAAACTGTGGACAATTTTTACCGATTTCGGAGGTTCTTCAACCCGAATTTCAATTTGGATTTCTATTCATGATTAAAAAAAGTATTTTCAAAATTTTGTAAAAAAGCCGCCATATTTTAAAACAATAAAAAAAGTTTTCTTACTGTCGTCTTTAAGGATCTGCTGCAGTCCCTCAAGTTTTTCCTGTTGTCTTGACGACGGTAAAATTACTTTGTCAATGTCCCCGGAAAACCGGGAAAAAGCCCGGGTGATGGACCACTCAAACTTTTCCACAGCACGGGTCAACCCTTCGTCAAACGCTTCCTTGGACGACTTGACAGCTGTAAGAAGATGATCCCGACTAAATTTTTCCATGGCATCGTGATTCCCACAAACTTGTTGAATCCTCAGGTCTACACAGGCAATTACTGGACCGCATCTTTTAACATTGACCCAAATGTCCGGGTCCTTTACGTTGTCGGTCCGAACCGTTTTTTGGGCCTCTTCGACGGCCGTTTTTATTTCACCCAGAGAATGAGCAAGTCTCCGCTGAATACTTCGGCCAAGAGATTCAACCTCTCGTTGAAACTGTTTTAGGACCTCTTGCAACAGTTCGCTTTGAAAAATGAAGTGCGCAATTTGCATCGCAACCTTGAGTCTTTTACATGCCTCTTCGACCCACTGTTCGTCACTTTCTGTGTACGAATTCTTGCTTTCCTCGAATCCCTTGAGTACTCCTTGAATAATTTGGTTGAGCTTCTCCTCAACATTGGTGAGACAGTCAAACTCCTTCTTTAGCACCTTGACGCCCTTATTCTCGAGGTAGCGGAGGGACTCGGACAATTGGGGAAGCCCGGCCACTTTGACCTTTTGGGCCTCTTCCAGGTCCTTATAAATTTTGCGGTAGGTCTCCTCGTCCGTTTTGTGGCGGAGTTGGCCCGTTGAAAATAGTTGAGCGTACATGATTTTAAATTGTGCAAAATTGAACGTACAATTGTGAGTTCAAAAAAAGGGGGGGGGGTGGAAAATTTTAAAAACGTCCAAAAATTGGTACGTTTAACAGACAATTATGCGAAGAAAACTTTGGTAGTTAAATTCCAGTGCAATGGGTATTTGAATAGGGAATGGAAATGAATAGATAATCGGGAAACTTTACCCCAGTTGAGTCAGGGACAAACAAAAGCGATAGAAGATAAAGTACAGAAGTTCGTCTGACGTGGTTTTAGAATATTGTAAACAATCTTATGCCCGAGGGAGACAGCTGCAGGCAAAGAAAACGTAAACAACACTATGCATGTACCATCATTGGAACGGAAAAAGGTTGTCTGTCGCATCTTTGTTAATAGTACCTTTTCATGCGTAGAATGCGTATTATATTATAATATGAGCATGGAGCTATTAAAAACAATTTTTTCAACGTTCAGCTTTATTGTATTTTGAACTTTAAGTAAAAACTCTTTGAAGTATAAACTTGCTCATTGAGCTTGATTTTTTTTATCTCAATCAATGATGATTTAAATCCTCAGTTTGGATTTTTAAAGCAAAGGTTTGGTTTAGTTTCGGGTTTTTTCAAAGTTTTCGGCCGTTTTGCGAGCGTACGCTTTGGAACAAACCGTCTCCTGACCCTCTTCAAAGGGGATGACGTAGAACCGGGTGGTGACAAAAAGGTCGGCCCGAATTTGCCCCTCGGTAGTCACAGCAACGGACAACCCATCCTCCAAGATCCGCCCTCCCGTGACCCCGTCGGTCTCCAATATGGTTTTGACCTCCTGGGCGGAATGCCCCGGGGCCGTGAAAATCTCTTCAGCCCGGTAGTCGCCCTGAAAGTCCTCGATACGGACGAGGATGGAGCAGGCCTGAACCGAGGTGAAAGGTCGAACGGTCACGTTCCTTGATACGATGACCTCCTTCTCGTTCTCCGCGTGGACGGTCTTGGACTCCTTTTCCGCGTCCGTGAGGATCGTCTCCATCCCAAACTCGAGCCCCAGGTTGATGGAGCAGCCGACGCAGCCAATCTCGTCTAACGGGATGGGAATGTTGACCTCCACTTTAAAGGAAAATTCAAAGTAGGTCGACCACGATGACCAACTCGTCACCGTCCGACTTTCCATCATCCGGCTCCTGTGGACGAGGATTTGCTCAACGATCGCCGGCGAGTCATTGTGGATCTCCTCGAGGGCCATGAGCTCCGCCGTGGGCGCGATGGGCTTGTCATCCGGGTAGGTCAACTCCACATCTTTGGACACCTTCCTTAGTCCATTCAAATAAGACTTGAGGTACTCAAAAGATACAGAGGTCACGGGGGCAGAGGTCAAGGGGTCAGCAATGAGAATCGTGTCTTCTTTGATTGAGCCGGATGGGGGCAAAATGTGACCTGCCCGAATAAACGCCCCGTCGGAAACAATTGTCCGGCCCACCCACCCAATCCCAGAGGCGGTGTCGTTGTCGTTGACCCCACCCCCGGCAGGGACGGCAAATTCATCCGACTCAAAGTCCCAGGTGACGATGCAGCCGTAGGGGTTGGTGAGAAGCTCATAGATGGTGAAATTTACCCGGTTGGGAGAGTTTGGGCTAAGGACAGTCCAAAGAAGCCCCGTTGTCGTGTCAACGCCCCCTAGTGTCCAAGTATTTGTGGTCTCTACCCGGGCTCGACCGATAAACTCCGTGACCGAGGTTCGGGAGGTGGGGATGGCCGCAGGGGCGAGCTGTCCCAAAGAAATCTCGGTCCATTTTAAAGGGCACGAAAGTTTGATCCCGGTCACGCCCACGGCCCCCAAAATCGCCCAAATGAGCAGGGCGTTGAAAATTGGAAAATGGTGACGCATTTTGTAGGGAATCCAGCAGAAATGTATTTTTTTAATTGAGCTAGTTGTCTGCCCGTCAAATAATGTTTATTTTTGGTCAAAGTTGCTAATCTTGATGTCAATAATCCGTGAAACGGAAATGTTTGTCGGCTTTCATTTAATGTTTGAGGGCCTAATGGTGATGACAGGTTAGCAGATAAAAACATTGACGGTTTTTGACCCTCTTACTTGATTTAGGATAAAATTTGGTGCTAATGCCACAGGATTTTTGAAGTAATCCTGTAAACCGTAGCCATCAATCACGTTTAAATTCAAAGCCGTTGATCCTTTTTGAACACTTGTTTGATGAATCGGATTCAGGACATTTTGATCATCATAGCCGTGATTAACGTTAATGACGCACATTGTTTAAATATTATAATGATGTACTTAAATTCACTTTTAGAATGAAAAAAAATAGCCCTGCAAAAATATTTTTGAGGCAGACGCTCAAACAGAAGTCCGGCATCGAATTTCAGGGGATATGACATCACTAGTAAATTTTTTTTACAAAATCTCTTAAAATTTCAACAGGATGTTAGTAAAAAATCTTGTCATTTTTGATGAGATTTTGATGAAATATCACGAAAATCTCGTCAAAAATGGGCAATCTCATCAAATTTTCATGAGATTTGATAAGAGTTTTTTTAAGGGATAGGGATAGGTTGCAAATTTGATGAAAAAACCGAAATATTGTTGGAATAAACGAAAATTGTAGTCGGAGCTTTTATCATCTCTGATTTATTCAAGGATAAATTTCGATATGACCTTTGACCATTAATTACATAAAGTAACGTTATTTAACCCGGGATTCGGTGAACAGCATGTCTTGGCATCCGTTGGATTCACTCAAATCCGCCACCATGAACCTCGGAGCCAGGGCGAGTTGTCCGACAAAGCGCCCCGTGATGTTGACAAGGACAGCGCCCCGATCTTGGTCCAACTCTATGGGAGTTCCTTCGTCCATCCCACCCCCTTCTAATAGAATCCCAAGGACTTCCTCCGCATTCAGGCCCGGGGACGTATAACTCGCCACGGCGGTGTATCCCACGTCGATATTGTCCGCGGCCACAACGATCGAGCAAACTTGGACGGAGGTAAAGGGCGGGACAATGACCTCACTGGTCACCACGACTGACCTCTCGGTTTCCTGCTTGATTTGACGGCTCGTCTCCTGCCCCATGTCAATCCCCAGACACGTCTCCAAATGAAGGGGGATGGGAAACGTCACGCCGACATCACCGCCCGGCACGCCCTCCGGCAGCTCGACGGCTTGCGTAGCTACAAAAAAACATTTGGTCACTGTACAGGTCACCTATTTTTAAGGTCAAAATATGTGTGTATGTCGTACAATATGTATACTCACATATTTCAATGGCGGGGTCAAAGGTGATGCAGGTCTTTGCGGAAAAGCGGGAGAAGGAGGACGTGCTCAGCTCATACTTTTCAAACACCGTCTTGGAGTGGTTGACCCGGTGCTTGACGGAGACGGGACTGTTGTTGAGGATGTCGTCGACGCCCACAAAATCGTTGTCAAAAAGGGAGTCGGCCCCCTCCTCCAACACGAATTTGTCCACGTTGACCGTCAGTCCGTCCGTGGTTGAGTAGAGGGTTTGAAACTCGCCGGAAGTTTCCGCCCCGCCGTCACCCCCCGCAACATAGTGGATGAGCGAGGAAAAAATGCCCCCCGGGTAAAATTTGCCGTCCTTGGCTACCCGCCCGACGAACGTGGTGTTCGACGTGGCGGAATCGGCGGGGACGGAAAGGCTCGAGTTGAGGAGAAATCCCCAGGAAAAGTCGCACTCAAGGGGATTGACGAGGACAGAGAAGGTTGAATTTTCGATAGACTCCCCCCGGAACCAGGAGACCAGCTTCCAGTGGCTTTTGGGGTCAGAATCGGAACCAGAATCGGATTCTCCACGGGAAAGTCGCCCGACGACAAAGTCCCCAGAGGGCAACTCTGCCCGGCCGATAAAAAACTCGGAGGAGCCTGGTGAAACCGGGACGGGACTTCCAGGAAGGGTCGTGTCCGACATGGCCGGGAGCCAACTGAGGGGGCAGGGGAGGGTCCGGGGTGGAAGAATCGGGGCGTTGTCACAAGGTTGTAGAGAGGAGCACTTGTCATCGTCCGAGCCAAGGCCAAAGGGTTGAATTGCCCCAGTAAAAAGATAATGTTTACCACGCACCCTTTGGATACATAGAAAAAAGGGGTCAATACTGACATTTGTTGACCTGATATGACATGAAATTTTTAAAAAATTCTTACGACTTGAGAATGTGCTCGCCCATGTAGACAACACCAGATGGGCAACTTCCCGCCTTAAAAGAAGACCAGTTTTCACACGGGCGGGCCGGAAACCCAAAAGGGCGAAGGATGGACTCGGCAAAGTAGTGATACGCCCGGGAGTGACTGCACATGGGGTTATTGGTCAAATCTAGTAAAAACCATTTTCGAGGCTGTATTAAACCCTCAAGAAAATTATGCCCCCAAATTTGGCCGAATCGCCCAGGAAAACATTTTGGCCCATTTTTAAAACGATCAAAGAAAAAATTCTTTTTGTCCAAAATTTCGGGTCAAAAATTTTTATGTTCTAAAATCGCCAAAGAAAACGTCGCAGCCGGGTTGGTGACGCCCGTCGTTGGGGTAAAAATCAACGTGACCCAGGGGTTCGGCGAAACCGAGCTCAAAAATTCGCGGCTGCTTGCTCATGCCCGTTCCGCCCAAGGGCGCAAAGAGTGAGCCCAAGGATGTCCCATGATCACGCCCACGACCCACTTCTTGTCCATTGGTATGGATCACGTCCAGAAAATCCGCATCGTCTTTCGACAATCTTTCGGGGTTGTCCGCAAATGAGGGATAGGCCACGTCCAGCCCTAGGTCACCCAAATTCCAGGTCAAATTTTTAACGATTTTTGAAAAAGTGTCTATTTTCAGCGCAATATGTATATTGTGCATATATACGTGTTACCCGTAATTCTCGGGAGTTTTCCATGGGTCAAGAACTTGCCCACGAATCCCGCAACGTGTCCCCCGAGGGAGTGTCCAATGATATGAAGGAGCGCTAGTCGGGTCTCTTCAAGGTCAATAAGGTGGTCGAGGAGCCGGGCGATTTTTTCGCCCACTATTTTGGTGTTGGCCGCGGCTTGGCAGTAGTCTGGGTTCAAAAGACTCCCCGCGAGGGGCGACCAGTCTACAAGGATCACGTTGACGGGTCGCCCATAATTTGGGCTTAAGTAGGCTGCATAAAAAATGCATATACATAGTGACAGGTCAGAGGTCAGGGGTCAAGTATCCGGTTATGCATATTATTCATGACACGTATCGCCCTTACCATTTCGAATCCCCGTGCCCGGATTTTGAAAAGAGCTGCTGAGGAAGCCATGAATGATGACCTTGGTAGGGGCCGTGGGGTCAAAAAAGGCGGGGATGGGCTTGTCCACCGAAATCTCAACAAGCTCGGACCCAGCCTCCGGATCCGGGTTATACTTTGTATACAGGTAGAACTTGATGTCTTCCGGCCCCCCGATTCTTGTTCCATTTGTGGTCGGTGTTTCTTGAATATCTTTTAAAGAAAAGGGGTCCGAACCCCCCTCATTTGGGAAAAGGATGCAGAGGAACCATTCGATGGGCACATTTTCCCAGGGGAATTTCCAGTATAGTTCTGGACCTTCTTTTGTTGACTCTGGAGAATCCGCGGACGTCTCAGAAAGGAGGAGGGGCAGGAGAAGAAGAAGGGGGAGCAGAATGGAGCTAAATGACCTCCGAGTCATTTTATAAATACCTCCCTACCAACCTTTTGTTAATTGCGTTTGGTCGTATTTTTGTCGGCGGAGCAAAAATACGTGGTTGCCTTTAGATTACAAATGATTAAAAACTGTGGCTTTTTGTATATAACTATACAATTTTAATTCGTATGAATCTAGTTAACGTTTGCTAACTTTGATGGATTAAAGTATTATGCGACTTAAAAATCTGGAGCTTAACAGCTCAACGCCCCGTCAATCTATAAAAGCCGGATCAAGAGTGCATTAAATCATGAGGATTAAAAAAGGTGCATTAACCGTTGACGTAAACCTTTTTGAAAAAATTTCAAATTTTTTTATAAGCACTGTTCCAAAATATTGTATGTGTTAAATTGAAAACGATTTAAAAATTTTCACAGCTTTAATACGTGCCAAAATTTCAAAGAAATTGACTTTTACTATACGAATACAATCAAATCAAATATATGCATGTCATATATAAACTTGAGGTCAAAGGTCGCGAATTCGTGACCTTAATTTTTATTTTCGTTTAATTCATAAATGACTTGTCCGCCACCTTAAAGCCTCGCCGACGATAAAATTCGGTGCAACTGGCCCCGCCCTCCGACTCAATAGCGACAGTCTGGGAATTCATGGCGAGGGAACCCTTAAAAACCCCGGTGAGGGGGACGGTGACCCTCCCGCCCATGTCCATTTCTCCCGGCCTTCCCTCTTTTTTAAGAATCTCCAAAATCTCCGGACCCGATAATCCGGGGGCCTCATAAACCCCGGTGGCCTCATAGTTAAGACTTAGATCCTCCCGGAACAAGACGACGGAGCAAAAAGCTACTGTTGACAGGGGCGGCACCGCCACCTCACTTTCGACCGTGACGGTCGTCTCCTTGGTCACCGTCTTGACCTCCTCGATACTCTCGTCAAATTTGGTCTCCATGGTGACGGAGGTGGACTTGCCCAGGATGGCGGGGAAAAGCACGTTCTTGGTCGAGGATGTGGCGGAGGGGGAGATGGTGCGGTGGGAGTCCGAGACCGGGAACGTGTGGGACTCGACCAAGCGCTTGGAGTGATTGACCTTTTCAAAAACGGTGGCTTCCGCCCGGTTGACCAGTCGATCAACCCCCAGAATCCCGACGGTTGGGGGCGGGGGCTCGTTTAAAAAAACAAAGTCCTCCATGATCAGGTGGAGACCTTCGGAGGTGGCCGTGAGGACCTGGAAATCCGGGGTCAAGATCATTTGACTTTCAGACGATGATGATGAGGTCACTGGAACAACGACCTCTAGAAAGTGACCTGTCGAGTTGGAGCGGACCAACCCGGGGTGGAATTGACCTTCGATGACCGCGCGCCCAACAATCGCCGAGGTCACTTCAGATTTGTTGAGACGAACTACGTGGGGTGGCGGGAAGACGTTGTGGGGGGAGCGCTCTATCCAAGATAATTTACACGCCGCAGAATTTCCAAGGACTTCGAACAATGAGGGGGGTGTTGTCCCCCCTCCCCCCAGGTCACACTGCTCATCCTCCTCCTCAAAGTCATCTCCGGGATTTTGGTCAAAGGGTGGAAAGGTCACCGTCTGATTAACGACGTTGTACTGCCCCAAAATGTAACTACGAAAAAAAAACGTTAATTTTGTTTTGTATAAATTATATAAAATTCGTCTGCGTGTTGTTCTGTCTGCTTGCTTGTCTTTTCTTCGTTTTTTCTAAAAATTTGCTTTTGACCTTTGACCCTGGTACCCAGGTCAATGTTAGAAATTTAAAAGGGTAGCTCGCCCTCTGGTACCCGGACTTACGTGTTGGTGTCGGTGAGCAGAAGGCGGGCCGCCAGGGTTTTGTCTTTATGAATGTAAACGGCAGAGTCCCGGGCGACACTTCCAATGCTCATGGACGTCCAGTCAAGTCCACAGGGAATGACCCCGGTCACCCCCGGTGATAAAAAGGTCAAGTACAGGACCAAAAATGAACCGGCCACAATGATACGCATATTTGAGGGTGTCAATAGAATCGTGAGAAAAACAAAGGGAGAAACAAAATTTACAACTGTGTAATATAAATGCAGGGATTTTTTGCATTGGATTGCACAAAATTTACGGACGTGACGGCAACTCATCCGTCAAAACTTTTGACGTGGTCGGAATCCTTTAATCCCCTAAACCCTCTTGAAAATCCCCGTTTGACAATGTAATATTTACTTTTTTACTCATCCAAAAGGGCAGACCGCACCCAAACTTTTAATTGTCAATTATTTGTCAAAAGCAGCAGTTAAAATTAAATTTTCAAACCGTTTTTTGTCCGCGAAATTTTAAATATTGTACATATTTTATTGAAAATGAGAAGCCTCCCATTTGTGACGATTCTGCTATGGATAGGGGCTGGAGAATTTTTGACGGCGTCAGGGGCGGGGATTCCCTGTCATTTGACCTGGGTGACCTATGGCTCGGGTGACCTCCCGGAGTCCGCCATCGCCTCCCACGATAAGCGACTGTACGTAGCCCGCGTGCAACTGGACGGGGCGACAATCATTGGGACCTTTGACGCCACCCAGAACACGCCCTACTTTAACATGGCCGCCCTCACTGAGCTCCTCCCTCTTAAAATCAACGCCTCCGGGACCAGTGACCAAAGCATGATCGACCACCGCCAAAAACGATTCCACGCCCTCTTGATGGCGGTGACGGAAGAGGGCGCAGGCCCTGCGAGCTTTGACCTTTTGACCAACCCGCATGGTTGCACCGTGACCTGGGTCCCGACCTCCTTTGGGGCCCCGGTGGAGCACTCGGTCGAGGTGGAGAAGGGCGGAGACCTTCTCATTGGACGACAGATGCTTTTAGCACCCTTTGAAAATTCGTACAAATGGTTTTCAGGGGTCGTTGTGCCCTCAAAGGGAGGGCTCATCGTGGGCATGGGTCAGGACCAAGACTACTTTTTTGAGAGCTACAGTGTCCTCACCTCTTCCTCCCCGGGTCTCCTCCTTGAAGTTGTCGACTTTTCCTTCGACGAATCCGATTTAGGGGGCGGGACCGAGATGTCCGGCATCGAAGAAATTCACAACCTTTCTCCGGGCAACATCAGCCAGACGGTGACCCACTCCCGCAAAGTGACCGAACGGACCCGGGTCACTACTCATCGGAGCTTCGTCGCCACAAAGACGACCGTGGTCAAAACCAAAATTCTGTTCTGGAGCAAGACCAAGACGACGACCCAGACTTGGTCCGAATCAACGACCGAAACCGTCGAAACGGTCACAGTGACGGAGATCATCGTCAAAAAGCGGGTATTGGTGCCCCCTTTTACAGCGGTGGAGGCCTGCTCTAAAATTATCATCAAGGACGGGGCGGACGTAGACTATGTCGCCGTGGGCAAATATACGGCCCCGGGACTTTCTGCGCGGGAGGTCCAGGACATTCTCGTCGCGGATGGGGTCACGGGATCGATAATCGTGGATGATGCCGTCACGGTTCCTATTGAGGGTCAACTCTCGGTCAAGTTGGCCCTGACCACGGAATTTATTGTCAACGAGATTGGCAGTGCCACAGGATGCACAGCAATGATTAAGGAAAATTTCAAAAAACGGCAACCTATGTAAAATTAAACATGTTGATGTTGATAATAAGACGAATTTTTTTCAAAATTTGGGATTAATTGATTTTTTATTTTAAATTTTTGGCTCACTTGCTTTTTACGCATATATTTTGAATTTTCGGCTCAATTAATTTTTTATGCATTTTGATTCGAATTTTCGGCTCAGTTGATTTTTTATGCGTTTTGTTTCAAAATTTTGGCAAAATTGATTTTTTGGATGAATTTTATTTCAAAATTTTGGCAAAATTTGTTTGTAGGTGAATTTTTTTTAAAATGTTGACTAAATTGATTTATTTGCTACATTTTACTTCAAAATTTTCAAAACATCGAATTGTGACTTCGTGTATGGAATTTTTGACCTTACTCAAAATTTTCGAGAATAAACATGATTCTTAAAATTAAGCGGTCTTTTGGCCCGGCTAATTTTTCGAATCATCTCATTTTGGTCATTTTGCGGTGTTTTCATCCTGATCCGTCGTTGAAGCTCCATGCAGTTGTCTCCGTCCTCAACAGGAGTGACGATGAATCGGTTGTTTACGACCGCACTTCCGGTCATATTCCCGCGCTGCATAACCACGACCGCATTTCCCTCTGGCCGGCCCACAATCCCGTCTTTGGCCAAAAGATCGGCGACCTGGTCACTTGAAAGACCCGGAGCGGCGTAGCGGCCCTCCGCCTCATATTCAATAACAAAATTCTCCTTGATATTGATGACGGAGCAGACTTGGACATGTGTGTAGGGCGGGACGATGACCTCTCGGGTCACCGCAACCTCGCGCTCCTCCCCGCGGGTGAACGACTCGAACCGACTTCCTCCGCCCTCCACCTCCATCCCAAAGTTTAGGGCGGGGCCCGGAAAGCTTATGCTGGACACATTGTCCGCGGCGCCGATAGAAAAGGACGTGGTCATCTTAAAGCTGACCCGGGCAATAGCGCCCCACTGCTTGGCCGTGCTGATGGTCGTGCTCTCCTTGAACCGTTTCCGAAACGTCGTTGACTGGGCGATCTCCACGTCGTTGTCATTGTAGATTTCGTCAATCCCCATAAAGTCGTTGCGGACGGGCGTCTTGTCGTTGAGAAAGACAAAGTTGGACACGGCCAAGGTCAGGCCGGAAGAGAAGGAGCGGAGGATCTCAAAATTTGACCTGTCCCGCACAACGGTCTGACCGTCCGAGCCGGCAACGACGATCTCCCGCGGTCTGGTGGATGACACTTCCCCGCTGTACCACGTGGAGGAGACCATGGCCCGGCCAACAAAAGGCCCATTGCCGGTGTCGTCATGAAAGGTCACCGGAAAAAGAGAGAGGAGGTCATCATCCCCGATATTACCCGGGCGAGTCCAGGTCAACTTGCACCGATGCGGGTTGGTAAGGAGGTCAAAGTCCTTTTCGTGCTTTTCCACGACATTTCCGTGCACGATGAGCGTCTTGTCGGAGAAAAACCATCCGCCAACGTAGCCACGGTTTTCCACCGGGACCCGGGCAACGTAGACGTGGGGACCCGGGAGCGGGATGGAGGACTGGGATTCTCGGAGGGCGACCGCCAAATCCGGGATGGGGTCCGTCCCGCTTCTTTTGACCCAAACTAAGGGACACGCAAAGTCGGCGTGAATAAGGGAGGTACAGAAGACCAAGAGCATGAGGGCGATTGCGAGGTCAAATTTTGAGGTCACGACGGCCGCCATTTTTTAAAAGTATGAAAGTTGTGATAAAACCAAATCTTGTTTTAAATTGCAATTTTTAACGTGTGCTTGTAGTGCAGGGAAATTTTTTTACCAGGGGCACTAAAAGTTGTTTTAACGGGAATTAACGTGTCAAACTTGACAATTTTTGCATAATCTCTACAAAATTGCGAACTAATCCGTCATTTCACGTCCACGTCGAAAAATACTATCGGGCACGCATAAAAAAATAATTCGACGTACACGTGCACTAAAATGTATATCGAAAGGCAGGGTTTAAATTGTCAAGTTTTTAATTCTGTTTTTCTCTCGTTCTCTTCATCTGTATTAGCGGCATTAACTTATCACTGTTCTCAGAAATCGGGATTAAAATTACGCTGACTCTATTTTTGACGGTTTTTAATCCCTCGAATTTTCATAAATGATGGATCGAAAGTTTGTTCAAGGAGATTTTCGTGCAAATCCCCTTGCAATCCCCATTTTTAGCCGACAATAAAAAAAATGCAGTCATCGAAAACACATCGACAATGCAATGACACGTTAATCCGGACGTCAAGTAAATTCTCCAATTTTACTCGTCCATGCACTTTGCACTAATTTATTCACGAATAAAGAAAACGCCGCACAGTTTTAGTAGCCGCCAAAAGTCTAGTAAAAATGCAGGTCACCCTTGTAATTGCGCTGTTTTTCACGTGCGCGGGCCCCGCATTTGGCGCCCGTCAGCGAATCCCCTGCTACTTGACCTGGACACCATCGTCGACCGGTGACCCCTTCCCGGACCACGCCCTTTCGACCTCCCTCTCGGCCAATATCCACTACATTGCCCGGTTTACCTCATCCAATGCCGATGGCGATGCCGAAGTCGTCATCGCGGGACGCTACGCCGGCGGGGTAGCCTATGGCGTTCACGAGAACCGGGTGGTCAAAAGCAACACGTTTGAGATCCTGACGAATCCCGCGGGCTGCCTCACCAATTGGAAGAAAGGTCCGCCAACTTCCGGCCTCGGGGTGTCCTACAACGGCCTTCGAAATTCGACCTCCTGGCCCCTAGTCGGCCGAACCTATATGACCGACTCGGCTTTTGCGGGGGCGATCTTGGCACCCGGGCAAATGTCCATCGTGGACGACAAGCTCAACCCGGTGACCCTTAGATCCGACTCCCAATTTGAATACTTGGAGTCCTACTCTTCCGGACTGGTTCTCCGAATGACCCGTTTCCAGTTCGAGTCTGACCCGTTTTCCGGGGGCAAGGACTTTTTGGGGATGGACGAAATCCACAACAATGCCCCAACAACCGTTCGGCAGTCCGTGAGCCAGACGAAGACCGTCTACGAGTATTCCCGCTTCACCTCAGGGACGAGCATCGGTCTGGTGGCGAGCATGGAGGCGAGCGTCACTCCGGAGTTTGGGGTGGAGGCCAGTGGGGGGATTGGAGGAAGCTTGACCCTACCCGGCCCGGAGATTAACCTCAGTGCCTCATTTTCCGCGGGAGGGACCACCTCCATGGAAGTGGTCAATGAGAAGAGGACGAGCATCAACGTGCGGCGGGAGGTGGAGGTGCCCCCGTTCACCTCCGTCCAGGTCTGCTCCACGGTGACCATTGCCCAGGACTTTAATTTGGCCTATAGGGCGCGGTCCGAGTACTCCGCGCCCACCTTGACCGGAGTGGAGATCCAAAATCTGTTGAGGGCCGATGGGGTCACCGGGGTCACGGTGGAAGGGGACATTGCTGTTCGGGAGGAAAGTGGGCGATTAGCCGGCACCCTGCCCATTCTCACTGAATTTACCGTCGTCCCCTACGGCGGAGAGGAGAGCTGCTCCAACATCGCCCGGAAGATCCAAAAACTCAAGCGGATGCATCGCGACCCCAAGGTCACCCCGGAGGAAAAAAGGGCCGCGTTTCGAGACATTGAAAATAGTATCAAGAGCCCAAACACCCAATCCATGTTAAAACCCAAAACCAATTTAAAATCTAAAATTTAATGTCCGATTTTAATAATGCCAAAATTTTCGACGTCGAAAATCAATAAAAACAATGCAGACCATTTTTTGCTCGTTCAAAAAAATTCCTTTATTGTCTCGAATTTCATGACTTTACATTTTGCATTTTATACTTTAAAATTCCGTTTTTGCGCCCTCTTTTCCCGGATGCGCTGTTCCAGCTGCCGACACCCGTTCGGGTCATTGGGGTCAAGGATGATGAACTTGGTTCGAAATGGAGCCTCCATGGAAAACGCCCCTTTGACCCGGAGCGCCACCGAGTTTCCCGTGGTTTCGATGATATCATTCGCGCTATAGCCCCGCGCTAGCACAATATCTTGAACTTGCCGGCCCGTCTTTCCGCGCGCCTCAAACGTCGCCCGCGCCGTATAAGGGATGTCCTTTTGGCTCGCGGAGTGGAGGGTGGAGCAGGCCTGGATGGCGGTAAAAGGGGGGATGTGAATCGTCCGCTCCGAGGTCACCGCCTCCTCCGTCTCGTTCCGCATGTTGACCTCCTCGCCAAAGGCGGAGGTGTCCGTCTTATTATAGTGGACGCCGATGGAGCCCAACCCGGGTATTGAGATGCCGCAGTCGACAACAATGGAGGTCGCGTGGGCGTAGCTGCGGGTCTCGGTAAAATCGTAGATTTTAGTCACGCTCTTGGTGTGAACAATCGTGTGGGTGATGGTGGCCTCCGAGTTGTTCTCAACATAGTCATAGCCCAAGAAATCGGGTTCGTCGTCGGCAGGATCCACCGAGTCAAAGACGTAGCGGTCGATGGTGACCTTAAGGTTGATGGTTGACCTCATGAAGGAGCCCATTCCAGTACTCCGGTACTCGTTGTGGAAAGTGTAGTAGAGCCAGCCAAAGTCCGAACCAGACCCGGGGATGACAGTCCCCGCCACGGAATTCCCGTCCGTTCGAGCCATCCCAACGTACCCGCCCGACCCGACGGATACCGCAAAACCCGGGTCACTTACTTCTCCCGCAATCGCTTCCCGCCACGAGATGGAGCAGTCGTTAGGATTGACGAGAACGGCGCCACTGGACAAGGTCAATAGGGTCATGTTAAGATAGTTGATGTACAGGCGAGAGGTGGCGGCGTCAATGTGGCCCACGGCGGAACCCACCCGGCCAATATAGTACCTCCCGGGTTGGGTTGCCACCGCCGTTTCCGGGAGCTCCTCACCCGCCATCCAGCTCGCCCAGGCCAAATTACAGGGGATGTCCTGTTGAGATGCCGCCAGGTCACATAATAGGGCAAAGGTCAGCAGGGTCACTAGACTCCTTTTAAATATGGACATTTTTAATAAGGGCTACACATGGGGTTAAATTTAGTCTCTTTTAGTGGGGTGACAATTAAAAAATGGCAGTTTAAATTAATTGTTGTCTGTCCCACGCTGATGCCATTCAAGTATATTTAACTAACATTAAGCTCGGGATTAACGGGATTAACTAATGGTGAATTTTTTTCTAAAGCTCTAAATCCGTGGTGATAGATTGAGGATCAACAATTTTGACGGGAATTATTCTACGGATTTGTCGTAGATTCGCTTATGCAACAACTTTAGTTTTTTCAACTCTCTTTTCGTTCCTTTTTTGCGTATCATTCTAAATTACCATTTTAAAACTCTAATTTGAACATTCCAGATTTTTAGGTCACTCCAAAATTTTCAAAAATGACTGCACTGTCTGAATGATATAATATGTATAATATCCAA
>JAQIVE010003505.1:0-16605 GCA_034698285.1 Sminthurinus bimaculatus | reverse complement strand
TTATGGTATTATTCATAAAGGAGCTCCAAATGTAACCATAATCAGTATGTTACTATTTAAATAACTACACAACTATTGTTATGTTTACTTTTTTAAAAAAGAACCCGTATATTTATATTATTATATATTTTAAAGGGTTTTTGTCATTCTCAAGTTATTTTTTGTAAAGGTTGTTTTGCGTTTAAGGGAGTGGAAATGGGAATCGTAATAGTAGTTTTTATATTGTGTAATAATTATACGTATATGCTATTTTATAACATGGAGAAAAGGATACAAATATCACCATAGGTTCTCCTGAAATGAAAACGTTCCACACGATGTCCATTTTTGTCCTCCCTGGGTTCAAAAAAGTTGATTTTTCCTGTTTTATACTGTGGCAATAACAATTAGAAGATGAGCAATGTCCGCTACGCCACTTAGTAAGTCAGGGGCTATTCTTGCTAGATTCTCATTTGCAAAGTCACAAGATGGGAAGATATGAATAACATAGGCCGGCTAGATTAAATACGGGAAAATTAAACAATGTCAAATTTTAATTCTGTGCCACTGCTAATAGTACTTATTTGTGAATGTACAACATTGAATGTATCATTGAAATTTAGTTAAAAGGTTTTCTTTTTCTCATACGACTTACCTGCTGCGTGATGGGATGTATTATATTAACGATTCCCGCAGCTTGTTTCAACTGAAGATAGGTAATAAAGCCATTTCGTAAATTATTGCTTTGCTGAAGAACATCCATATGGTCCTGGAAATAGCAAATAATTATTATTTTATTTCATATTTTTTAACTTATTTATGAAGAGTTTTTTTTGAAGTCCAATTGTCGGTGTCAATTAATGTGCGTCATATCAAAATATGTAAAATTTTAAAACTTACACGGCCACACGGTAAGGCCAATAGCATACAATGTTCAGGCTCCAACTAGTTGAAAAATTTAATTATTAATAAATCATTAAAACTATTTAAAACTGTCATTATCTCACGGGGGCATAAAAAATTTAAAAATATTATGATTGAAAAATTATAGTCATACCTGCATCTTTCTAGCAACACCTTCCAGTTGTGTCTGTTCAAGTCTCATTCTTTGAGATATCCTCAATGGAGCGATTGTTCCATCAGGAGTGGGCAGTGAATCACGAGCAACATTTACATTCCCTGACACAAAATGCATCTGACATTGGGCACTGTCGTTCTTGAGTGCCAAAGATCCTTGCCACATAATTGGGTAGCGCTATTGTTATTAAAAATTTACAACAAACGAGTTATATTATTGTCATATAATGGCGGTATAATACTTGCACAAAGGAAATTATGATACTAATTTATTTAAACTTTAAAGTAAGTAGGCGTTAAAAATTGGTATCCTTGATTTTTACCTGAAGAAGCAGAAGCAAGGAATCTTGGGAGGATTGCCCATGCGGCGGAGTTTGTGTTTGACGTTGGCCAGGAGGAGCATCTGCGCCAGTAATGGGATGTAAACCGCCGTATCTTGAATATCCTTCAGAAAATAGTCAAAATGAAGTTTAGTACAGTTTTTATATTATTATTATTATAGACTGGTTTTTATACTAATAATTAATTAATGGAGAATCGAATATGAATTTCAAAGGATACTTAGCATAAAATACTATCGTAATTACCGTGAGCGGGTGGTGGTGGTCTTGAAACTATTCCATAAGGAGATGGAATATCTCTTTGAACAATTTCTCGCTCTCGTTCAGCAACTACAACTCGATGTGGATCGTACTGAGGATAAGTTGGTGAATTTGAGAAAGGTCTATCTTCAAAATCTGCATAAGGGTTTGAAAACGTTTGTCGATGATGAGCTGGAACAGGGGCCCCGTAAATATGGCGTGGTTGACCAGTGTAAACAGTTGCAGCTAAAGGTGACTCTGTTCCCCGTTGGTCAGGTGTTTGACGAGGTGAAGTTAAATGTGCTGGGATATGATGAACTGGGATTTGAACCGGTTGTCCAACCCTCTCGGGGTTAATTAATGTCAAAGTTGCTCCACCCATATTATGGAGGTCTGGAGTTAAAGCTCCTAATCGCTTATCATGTACTTGTTGCTGAAGTATTTGTTTTTCAGATGGCCCTCCTTGTCTTGACAATGCATAAGGAGACTGTTGCCCTTGGGGTATTCCCATTGGTCCAGCAGAAGTACTCACAGGTATATTGTAATGTGAAGGATAAACTGCTTGCTGCTGTTGTTGATGAGATGATGGTGGATAGTGAGAATCTGGTTGTCTTGGTAAACTTCGCACGTCTCCCAAACTAGGGTCGTATGACACGTTATGATGTTGCTGTTGCTGAGTGACAATACGCTGTTGGGTTTGTGCTTTTGGACTGGAAGACGTTAGCCCAATTTCCACACGCGGTGGGCCAAAAGACTCTTGAGACTGAACTCGATTCATAGTTGAATCATCTTTACCCATGATTCTTCCCATTCTCAATAATTCAGCATGTTGAAGTTGAATAGGTTGCTGCTGCTGTTGTTGTTGGGAAGGTATTGAAGTTACAGACGCTCTTCCACTGCTCAAAGATTGAATTGGAGCTACTGGTGAGGCTGCAGCTGACGTCGTTGTTAAAATGACAGGATTTGGATGTTGAATAATGGATAATTTTCTTTGCTGTTCCTCACTTGCATTTACTTTAGTTATCGTTGTTGCACTCGCTAAAACAGTAGAAATAATTGTTATGTTTTATGTATGAAAAAAAAGGAAGACGAGATCCATGTTTTTAGGCACATAAACACGACATGATTTTTCATAGTAATTAACAAATATGTATGCTTGAATGATGAATAATTAAGACGAAACTTACGTATTTGAGGAATCCTCACAAGTTGACTCT
Source organism: Sminthurinus bimaculatus (assembly GCA_034698285.1). NCBI lineage: Eukaryota > Metazoa > Arthropoda > Collembola > Symphypleona > Katiannidae > Sminthurinus > Sminthurinus bimaculatus. The sequence continues at coordinate 13,751 of JAQIVE010003505.1, read as the reverse complement.
GTCCAGCATGTAATAACGGTGGTCGAACAGCATTGTTTGGTGTTGGGATTCCCGGCCGTTGTTGTTGTTGTTGGGCGTGCATCGCTTGATCCCCAGGCCTAATAAGTGTGACATGATGATAAGGCATTCCTTGCTGTTGTTGTTGCTGCTGTAAGTAATTTGATTTGGGTAATGGTGTTGCTGATGGGCCTTGACTTCCCGTTAACTTTCCTCCTGCTGGATATGACCCTCCAATAACTCCTAAATTATTATTATTATTGTTGTTGCTGTTATTACTATTATTATTATTTGGTGACGATGATGGTGGTCCAGTAACTTGAGGAAAATTGGGCTTGGTAGGAATAAACGGTCCAGAACTTGTGTAGATCACTGCTGTCTTTGGTGAAATGCCACTACCACTCTTACCCTGCTGTGGTTGCTGTTGATACTGTTGTATTTGTTGCATCGATACTTGCTGGTGCAAATGTGGTGGTACTAAAGGAAATAATAATTATTTTAAAGAATTAGTTTAATCATAAAAATAAAAAATAACTAAAAAAATAAGTAACACGTAAATAAATAAATAAACAAATTAAAAATTAAGAAATTAAAAACAAACAGCCATAATGTACAAACTACTAGAGTTTAATGTCCAAAGTTGAAAGTATTTATTACTTTGAGTATGGCCTGGATGAGCTGGAGACATTGATGGTGCTGGTGTCAAGGAACGCTGCTGTTGAATAACTAGTGCCTGATGCGGCATTCCATGCTGGCCCTGTAGTGGTGGTTGTCTTTGTAAGTTACGAGGTTGTTGCGATTGAGTGCCACCATGAGCAGTAATATTGCCTGCAACAAAAATATCAATTTATTTAAATAATTATAATGTGATTTTAAACGGTTCTGACCATTCCAATCCGTTTTTGTCCATGTTGTTTAATTAAAATTTTAATTTTGACTAACTAGAATAAAAATAAAATCATACCAATTGATGGGCCAAACATCATGTGATGTTGACGCAGAACTGGGTCATACTCAGCGTATTCATCAGATTGTCTCGTCACTGGTATCAAAATACCTAATGTTTCAAAATATAGAAGAAACAACTTTGGTTAGTACGAATAATACATACATAATATTATACGTTTGCACCCACTCATAGCTAATTATTGGTCAAAAACCAAATTAAGCAATACAGATTTTAAAAAAATACAAAAATACAGTATGACACTGACCTGTTTTATGATCAAGGACAGTTTCCATAGTTGACGCAGAATCTGAACCTTTCTCGCCGCCTCTTAGTGATGGAGAAGATGACACGAATTCACTGGATGGCAATGAGGAAGAGATGACAGATGACGGGACAGAAGGAGGATGATGCTGCTGAGGTGCTGGAGTATTACTACTACTCCTTGGAGAACTCTCACTAGGCTTTGTTGTTGTCAGCAGTACTTTCCCCATAATTGGAGTTATGGTAGCTGAGTTGGCACTATTGAGCAATAACGTGCTACCAGTACTTCCAATAATGTTTGGATGGAGATTTGAGTCAAGTAATTCAGCTGAAGCTGAAGAATCTTTACTTTTTGATCTTGATCTCGCCCTGGCAGTAAGGGTTGCTCCTCCAGAAACTTTCAAGACAGTTGGCGTTGAAATTATTAAATCTTCCAATGTTTCATTCTGTACCTTCCGAAGCACTTCATCAATTGTATCGTCTACGGTTGTTCTCGTAGAGACATGGTGAGGCGTGGTAGCAGCAATTGATGATGATGATGCCTTTCCTTCAGCTGGATGATGCATTGGTAATACTGGGGGTACATTAATGTTCAAGTTACCAGTAAATACCGGCGGTGGTGGTTGAGTGGGTGTAAGTTGTTTGGGTTCTGATTTCATTATTACAGCCGGTGGTGGAATAGTAACTTTAGGTGACATCATACCTTGTGAAATTGAAGAGACAGAAGGAGGAGTAGCAGTAGAGACAAGTGTTGCTGTTGTAGTACTTGTAAATATTGCTGTTGTGGATGATGGCAATGATGTTACTAAAGTTGGAGGAGGGATTGCTGTATGAGGAGATTGTACTACTGACGAAATGACACCTGGACCCGAAGTAATTGTTGACACTGATGGGGGTAAGCTTGGTGGAATAGTCATTGTATTATGAATTGTACTTAAATCAACTGATGGTGGGACTGAAGATGGTGTTACAGTGGATGCACTTGTCGTAGTAGTAGTAGTAGTAGAGACAGACAGTAATGGTGATTTAATCGTAGGTATGGGTACAGTAGATTTTGAATGTGTTGTAGTTTTTGTTGTTCCAGCTTCTTCATCTGAATCATGAAATTCATAGATATCAGCCGAAGAAGAAGACGTACTTTGACCAATGTTTTCATCTCCAGCAATTGTATCATTTGAATGTTGACGAGAACTTTTTCTACTACCAGCTCGACTAGCTGGTTTTTCTTTTACAGCATCTATTACTTCCCCAATAAATTGCGAATGTTGTTGCTGCTCTTTTGTCATGGCATTGTTTGATAACGTATTTCCCTCATCATCAGAGCGTATGTCAGGTGTTTTGGGAATACTCTCGGCAGCAACAAGGTGCAATGATGATGATGATGATGATTCAACATTGATGGAGGAAGTAGTCGCAGAAGAACGATCTAAATTATCCTCATTTTCTTCGTTCTCGTGAAGAATTTCAACTCCTTCGTCAATTTGAAGATCTTTCGGTGATTTTGTATCATACCACGATTCTCCCTTTTCACTTTCTGGAATTAGAATGTCGACGGGAGCAGGTGGTGTCATTTCGACATGGTGCAATTCATTATCAGTTTCTCCACTACTTCCAGGTCCTTCTTCCATAATTCGAATGGTTGGTGGTGAAGTTGATTTTTCCAAATTGTTGTCATTATCTTCCATTATAATATTATTATCTCCTTCTAGTGTTTCAAGAAGAGCTGCGACAGCGTCCTCCGTCTCTTCCTGAGAAATAGTTGTTTCATCCTTAGGAATTTCATCCTTGGGACTCTCTTCTTCTGTAGGAACAATAGGCGGCGGTGTTTTTCTATCAAGGAGAACAATGCTCTCAATCGCTTTATCTTGTTCAAACAAACAATGTAATTTCTTTTCTTCTTCTTCCTTTCGCCGTCTCCTCTCTTTATCTTCTTCGTCTTGTTTTATAGTTTCTAAATCGGGTTCGTCATGTTGATCATCAGATGCCATAATAGCTTCATTAATATCGATTTTCAATTTATTATCGTCATCATCATCGTCATCGTCCGTTGAAAACATTGACTTCATGTTAGAAACACAGTCCTCCGTGTCACTATCTCTCCTCTTCTTCTTCTCCCGTTCAAGAGAAATGAGATTCGTCTTTGATGAGTCGATATTGGGAGAAATTATCTTGCCGCATAAGAATTGAGCCGTTGATGGTATTTCAATATTTAAAATTGAATTTTCAGCAAGAGGTGAGATACTAGGAATAGAGCTAGATGTCGGTAACAATTCCTCCTTTTTAATATTTTCTCCCGAGATGATCGATGATAGTTCGGTGGAAGAAGCATTATTATTATTATTTATAGTAACTGCTTTAGGTGATGAAGCAGGTGAATTAAATAAGGAATCTAAATCAACACTCTCACTCTTAATTTTAACATTATCAAATGACGAACTTGTTGAATTAATGGATGATGATGTAATATTAGTGTCCTGACTCCCCGTCCTCTTTGATCTTCTCTCCCGATGATGTTTCTTTTTCTTTTTCTCCGAACTACCAGATGTTTTTCCAGAGGATGAGGATGAAGTGATAACTGGGGGAGTTGTCACAGTTGCAGAATCCAAACTTACATCATCTACAGAGCTGTGACTAAATGAATGTGATAGTAAAGTACTAACAGAAGAACTTTTACTACGCTGTTTACTGCGACTATTACTATTACTACTGCTACTGCTGGTACAAATTTTAGATTTCATTTTGCTTGATACTGGCGTATCTTCATAGCCTCCTAATTTACTGATGCTACTACCAGTATTAGAAATATTAGATGGAGTATTCATAATAGTACTCGTTGAAGTAGTAGTAGTAGGTGTGACAGTCATTGACGAAGATGACGATGACAAGGAAGATGTAGATTGAGGAAGGACCATGGGTGTTGGTGTTTTTGGTCTTTCATGTTCAAGTAAAGGTTTCTCATCAACATCAGAACAGGAATTGGGTGACGTTGATCCAAATAATGCATCTTTCATATGACCACTCATTGTTGTTGGAGCTTCATTATTACTCAATATATCACCACCACTACTAACCCTCTGACGTCCAGATCCCTTTGTAGTACCAACACCGAAACTACTGCTACTCGTGGAACTTTTATTTGAAGAAACCGATAAAGAGTGACTGTTTCTGTGTTTCCTTGTCCCACTGCTGCCTTTACTACCCCTTTCCTTCTCCCTTTCTTTGTTTTTATTCTTTGATGAGGAAGAGGATGTAGTAGCATTAGTAGTTGTAGTAGTAGTAGTAGTAGTAGCAACAGGAGTTGGAATATTAGATGATAAATTATTGTTGTTATTTGTATTATGAGTTGAGGGTGTTGTCGGGCTCAAAAGGGCATCTTTATTAATTTCCTTTTCTTTCTTAACAGCACCAGATGATGACGTTGACTGCTGAATAGGAGTGCTAGTGGGAGGAATTCCTGATGTTGCTGAGGAATCCTCGATCCCAGATTCAGACTCCGTGGAATCATCAAATAAGGACTTGGTCAAATCTGAACTCTTTTGTTTTGCACTCTTATCCCTCATGCTTTTGGTTTTAGTTGGCGTTGGAATTATGTGCTTACTTGATGCTCCTCGATTACTTCGAACGCTACTATCAGAATCCGAGTAGATATCTGCCATTCTTAATTTCTTATTTAATTTTGAACTGTTACTGTTCACACTATATTTCGGCTTTGTAGATAAGGGTTTGGTAACATTACTCATAATAACATTGCTATCATCAAAGTCGGACATGCTGTCATCAGATGATTTCGAGGGATGAGACACACTTGATGTTGTACTCATTGTTGTTTGGAACTGATGCTTTAATTTCATTTTCTTACTTATCGGTGGCGAACTTGTACGGGAATCTTCATCAGAATGTGAGAAAAATATGGAAGATGTAGATGGAAATGAAGTACCCCCAGAAGGGGACGATTTATTAGATCGCCTACCCTTCTGTTTACTACTATTTTTCCCTTTTGACGATCTACTTTTAGATGATTTCTGATGATGAGACTTTGATGTTGAGCTCTTGGAACTGCTTCCTTTGTGATTATGCTCCTCAGTACTAATTATTGTAGAGCTTGTCGTTTCAAGATGGTGTCTCTCATCATCGGAAGAGGGAATTATTGTTGGTTCCCGAGACTCATGACGTTGTCGTTCTCGATCTCGTTCTAGTCCATGTTTTAGATCCGTATCGGAATCATGATGATGGCTTACTGATTCATCCGATGACGTATTTGCAAAAGACTTTCGCTCTTCAATGGATGTTGACCGTTTCTTTTCCTCCCTCTTTGCCCTGCTGTTAATGTTAAAAGGAAGAAAAGGTAGAAACATATGTTACGTTTAGCAATTTTTAAAAGTAGCATTGGAAATAACTTTTTGTTTTTTGCACCTCAAAACCCTTTGAAAAATTCATAGAGTAATAACTACTAATAACTACTTACATTAAAGAGTACAATAATTATCAATAATATTATGCTACATTATACTACACTAACCTTGAAGGCTTTAATCCTTGTAACTGCTCCTTTAATTTATCTTGTTTCCTTTGCTCTTCTTTTTGTGGTTGTGAAGCAGCATTATATTTACAAGCTCTATTTGACCTAGCCTTGACTTTGTCATACATTGACACGTATTCATCAATGACGACTTCAAAAATTGAATGATGCTTCTGCTTATCTTCATCATCCTCATCTATTTTGAAAATATGGAAAAATTTGTAAAAAAAATCATTAGCAAAGTCTTTTGAAAATTTTCATTCACATGCAAATCGATGGTGATATATTTTATTACTAGTATATTATTATTGAACGAATTATATTATTTTTTATGATATTATAATACTTTCATTAGCTTTATTGATGTTATTGCTGTTAGTTTTAAAAGGCGTGAAAAAAGGAGTGAAGCACCCAAACTATGGTGAAAAAATTTAATAACTTACCCGAGTCGGACGATTCCGTATCATCAATAATTCGACGTCTCTTTTTCTTTTCTTGTTTCCGACTACTCTTGGAACTATTATCAAGTCCAGCTGAAGAACTATCACCCCCAGACTTATGGCGATCTCTTTTACTACTATTATCTCGTTTTTCATGTTTCTCTCCACGATCTTTACCCTTTTCCCGATCCTTGTCTTTGTTGTTGTTGTTTTCCAAAAGATTTAGAGTATTTGACATTGAAGAATTTTCATCATCTGAATCAATTGTTGCGCTTCCGTGTTTTTCTTTACTCGCTTCTTTATTTTTGTTGCCATCTTTGGAACTAACATTACGACTACTACTACTGCTGCTTTTATTAGATGAAGTGCTTTCCTTTTTACTACTACTACTACTTCCATGACCATGACTACTACTACTATGACCGTGACTTCCACTGTTTGAAGAAGAAGAGTGTTTTGATTTCCCACTGCTACTGCTTTCCTTAGCAGGACTTATTTTATCCTTGTCTTTATTCTTCTTTGATGAAGACGACGAGGCTGATAATTCACTATTACTCGGTTTATGACTGTGAGATGAGTGTCCATCATTTGACTTGGATGATGATGACTTTGAGTCACCATGATGATGATGTTTTGAGGATGACGAGCTGCCACTAGGTTTTGATTTGTGATGATGATCTTTACTATTATTACTGCTGGACGTACATCCATCAAGTTTTCCAGTATCCTTTCCTTTATCCTTTACGCTGGAGCTGGAATCACGGGACTCTCTCCTCTCACTTGTCGAATTATGCTTTGAGCGATGATGAGCATGTGTTGATTGTTCTGGTGCAACATTAGTACTAGAAGTCGTGGTTGTATCCTTATTATTACTCCCAGATGAGCTCGTTGTGTCTTTCTTATCAATTTTGATTTTCTTCGACTCACCTAAAAGCAAAATCAAAATGAATAAAAATTTTCAAAAAAGGTATTCATTAAAGGATCATTATAATAATAATTATTATTACTGTAAATTAGTTGAAAATAAAATATCAAGTATGATAATATTATTGTCCTTTGTTTTTTTTTTTAAAAAAATAATTGTTTGTACCTTGTTCACTATCTTGAGAACTAAGACGTCTCTTCATTTTATTTATTTCCTTTTCCTTCTCTTTTCTACTATGGCTATGCGAATCTCTGTTATTTGAAGATGACGGAGTGACAGAAGAAGAGTTCGATGGAGTAGACATATTATCATTTCCACTATCCTTTTCTTCTTTATTACTTTTACTGCTACTACTTTTCCCATGATTATAATTGCCGCCGCCACTGCTACTATGGTCTTCGTTATTAGTGCTAGCAGTAGTTTTCTTATTACTACTACTGTTCACATCTTTGTCCTTCCTTTCCTTTCCGGAAGAGGAAGAACTTGGTTGTTGTTGTTGCTGTTTAGCTGACGTAGAACTTCCTTCTGGTTTGAAGTTCGCACTAGTAGTAGCAGGTGTAGCGGTATTCGTGTTGATTGTAGTAATGTTATTATTATTATTGGTACTGGAGTTATGAGAAGATGTAATAGTTGTAGTCGTCGGGGTAGTAGAAGCTTGTATTGGATTTGAGGAGCCACTTGTACGACGTTTCTTGTCCCTTGAATCTTTCTTTGAATCTTTAGAAACCACCATTGGGGATTGGACACTTGCAACTACTGCCACAGTTGTTTCCCTTTCTGAACGATTTTGATGAACCATGGCATGGTGATGTGCTTCAGATTTTATAAGACTGCTGCCACTATTATTTTTATGTAAAAATTCATCCTTTGACGTGGACGAACCGTGCACACTTTTATTTATTTTTTCTTTGGTAGTTATTATTAGAGTATCTTTTGTTGTTGTTACAGCTTTACTATTGATAATTTCAAGGGAATCACTAGGTTTCCGTGAATATGGCATTTGAACCTCAGTAAACATGGAACAAGACTGGGAATCGACACTTATTCTGCGGTTTGGTGTTGTTGCGGAATGATGATTTTGTAAAGTTGTTGTTGTTGATGATGATGATGACAAGGAGATTGCTGTTGTGGAGGAAGAATTTGTTGGTGATGGAGAGACATTATGCGAGGCACTATTGGGGCTACATCCAGCACTAGAACTTACATTCGAAGAAGCAGAAATCTGCGTCAAACTTCTTTTACTATCCAAACTCATCGAACCTATGGAGGAAGGAAAATTGAAATTCGTAAATTTGTAATTAATACGCATTATATCATTTAACATGAAAAGAAGATTTATCATTCAAATATATATATATTATTTATTTCGATTTCAATCATTTGATTAATAATTAATAATACATAAAATAATGAGATATACTTACGTTCAACCATCCGTGGAATACCAAGGTGAATTCCAGATTGAATTACATTACTATTATTATTGTTACTACCACTACAATGCACTTGTAATGAGGTCGAATGATGAAGTAATGGCGATTTTTGGTTGACATTTGTTCGTTGAGAATTCGTACTATTATTATTATTGTTAACAATATTAGTGGTCGTAGTAGTAGTGTTTGCACTTGTACTAGCAGCATTATTATTACTATTATTGTTATTGTTGTTTGTGGGACACGTGGAGTTATTAACATTATTACTATTATTACAAGTACTATGTTCATTTCCAGAAGGAGAAGGAGGTGTAAGTTTATGTGTGGAAGAAGCTGGTGCTGTAAGCGAAGATGATGCTGAAGAAGAAATTGACGCTTTGTTAACAATATCAGTCTGCAATTGAAAACGAGGTTTTGACGATGAATTTGATTTTGTACTCTTTGACGACAATGATGATCCAGACGTTGGTATTGATTTCGTTAGGATCGACGACGACGATTTTCCGATATTATTATTATTGTTAACAACAGTATTACTACTACAAGTGGCTGTAGTTATTGTTGTTGTAGTTGAAGGAGGAGCAGTAGAAATAACATTATTATTATTACTACTACCAGTTGGCCAACTTCCAACTGAATTTATTGGATTGCTTACATCTTTGAGATCTTTGATTGCCGGTGGTTTACCTACAATAGGTGACCCAGAATGATTAGAAAGAGGATGAAATTGAGACTTGGAATTTATTGAAGCCGGAGTGGTAGGTGTAAGAGTTGTTGGTGATGACGAGGGTATTGTCACAACACTACTACTACTACTATTTGCTGAATTGTGGCGAACTAAAGGAATGGTTGTAGTAGTATTTGTTGTTGTTGTTGTTGCAGTAGCCCCGGTCGTTGATACTGACCCAGTAGCACTAGTTGTTGTTGTGGGAGTAGAACTTGTGGTAATGCAACTAGTCACGGTAGCGGATACAGGAGGAAACGTTGAACTACTGGATACCGGAGTTGAAGGAGTTTGTGGTGGAGTCTGAGCAACTATTGAAGCGGCGCTGGAAGATGTTGTGGATGAGGTGGAAGAAGAACGATTTAGAGCTAGTCGCCAATTTGCTCCAGTGAGATTTACAGATTTTGCTTCATACTTTTCACCAAAATTCTCTAACCTCTTTGAATCTTCATCAAACACTGATTTTTTTGCCAGTAAGGATTTGACAATATCTGATGGTTGATGCCGCATCTCATCTAAATCTAGTACTTTATGCTTGGTTCTTACAAACCTTGAGATTGAGGAAGATGTCGCCGTTTCTGTTAACTCACTCGCACTTGACAAATTATTTGAACTAATTGTTGCTGAAGCATTGGATAAAGAGGAAGTTTTTCCTAAATTATCCAGCGTGGAATGAGCTCCTTGATGTAAAGGAACAGTAGATGATCTCACTGTTGTACGGTTACCATTCCATTGATCATACCGTTCATAAAATTTTTGTATTCTCTGTTCCAATGAAGCTCCAGTGGGAGAACGTCTGGGTGATGACCCAGATTCTCCTTCTGAATCACTACACGATGACCCACCACCACCTCCAATTTTACTATCACGTTCTTCTTTATGTACTTTTGAACTCAATGATGTTACCGTCGTCGTCGCCGTCAATACTTTAGAGTTTTCTTCTATTATTACATCGTCATCATCGTTCAATTCATTGTCGACTATCTTATTTGGACTATCATCATTAACAACTTCAGCTAAAATTATTTTACCACGTTTTGAATGATGGGTTTTATCTTCAGAATCTCCACTAGCACTCAGTTCGTGTGAATCAGCATCATTCCAACTATTAATATTATTATTATTTGTATTTTTATTAACGTTATTATTTGTACTTGTACTTGAGGAGGACAATAAAATAAGAGTATTAGAATGCCGATCACTATTCATATTATTATTGTTACTATTACTACTACTACTCGTAGTCGTAGTAGTAGTGGTCGCAGTAGTAGCAGTAGTGGTTTTTGTCTCTAAATGAGGTGTAGGAGAAAAAATGTCACATTCACTAGCAGAAGAATTCATCACAGACCCACCATCATACACTGGTGATTTGATCGGACTTTCGGATCTAATGTTTGTTTCACTAGAGCTTCTACTTATCCTCATTGTAAACATGTTATCTCTTGAGGAAGGTATCACACAATTATGCCGACTGTGTTGATGGTTGTTGTTGTTATTATTGTAGTGTGAATGCCGCTGTAGTGCAAACTCTGGTAAGGGGAGACTTAAAGGTTGATCAGTTTTGCCATGAGAAACATTACGAGGCGGGAGTTTAATCGTCATATTGTTGTTTTCAGTCACAAAACTTTCTGGATTTTCGTCACACAATGGAGTTCCGGGTCTATCATCACTCTCTTCACCACCTTCAGATATCATATGATTGCAATCATTTACGTTTCTTATTGCTGGAGTAGTATTATTATTTATATGAATTATATTTGAAATAGTATCATGGTTATTATTATTATTATAAACGGAAGCGATAGAATTACTCGAATTGTGGTTGTTATATTGTTGTCCGTATAAGGTTGACTGTACGATATTACTTCCTGAATCTGCGGACGAACGTCGGATTTTATTCTCACAAACTTTCTTTCTTGGATCCACCAACCCTATACAAGCAAATATATTATTCATGAGGGGTAATACTTTCATACATATTTGTACGAATTAAACACGGTATATTTTTTTGAAAAAAGGAATACCCGTTGCTATAATATGTGGATCTCCTATTATCCTTGGTGTAGATTCTATAACACCGAGTCCGGGATCCATCAAACCTATATTTATTTATGTACCATAATAAGAGTCGTTTGAATCATATTTTTATAGATTTTTCAAAAGATAACTTTGAAAACGAAATGATATCCAGCATAATTGAAGTAGTAAAATGATCCAGTATAATTTGAAAAATGCAATGAATCTTACGTGTCAACTCTGGCGATGTACTTGAGACCACGCCGTCCACAACAACAACAGTGTTGGATTTACTGGAACCTTTAGAAGTACAACTCATTCTCACTGCGAGATAAAACCAATTTAAGACAATTAATTTAATATAATTCACATTATAATTTATAATATTATTAGGGGTTATTTCAAAAACACATAATATATATTGCAATTATTATTCTAAATTATGAGACTAATATTTGGGTAATCTGTCATCTGTTACCATAAATACTTTAAAATATCCCACCAATATATTTTTTCATTACATAATAATAATGATTAATTATTATATAAACAAAAAACTTTATATTCTTACCCGACTCGAAGTTGTTATGCTTTTCATCACCATTCATACTGGAAATATCATGATTAGGATTAATGTCATTTTCTATCACATCAGAGGAGGATGTTACCACGGCTGAAATAAAATACGTTACATATTGTAATATTATTATACATGTATGTGGTATGTGTACATGGGATAATTTCAAGATACGTGATATGTAGGATAATAATTTTTTTATACATTATACATTCATTAAAATTATGACAATGTTTTACTAACCGGAATCTGTTTCATGGCAACTGAGATCAATTTTACTGTTACAATGTTCGGACTTTCCACTGGCATTCCCACCACTTAAAGAGTCCTCATGTAAATGATGATGTTCAGGGTCCGGGCTGACAGGGCTAGTAAATCCACGACTACGACGGTATCCCATGACACTATTTTCACCAGCACTGATAACATTTCCTACTACTTCCTCATGCCGTTGACTACTAGCTTGGCTTTCTGGTGGTGATGTTGTCTCGTCCAGTATTCTCTGAGTCATTGGCTTCGTTCCCTCAAAGTCCACATTATTTGCATGCCTGTCAAAATTCAATCATTCCTCAAGGTTAAACAAGAACAAAAACAGATCAAAGATTTACATTTTAGTAGTCGTTGTATTTCGTTACAAAACTGGTTAATCGACATTAGTAATCCAAAAGTTTGCTGAAATGAAACTACCTACACGTGCAGATAGAATGCACTATATACATGTTTACGTGTACACAAAATCTAGGTATACACAGTATCTATCTAGATTATGTATACCTGTGAATGTCAATATCAAGTTTTAGACCACATGTACAACCTATAACAACTTGTGTATTATACATCTACATACTATTGTATATGCACAGGTCATAAAGTTTAAAACTTTAATTCAAAGAGTTAAGCGAGTTTTCCACTCATCTTTGCAATCTCTCTCATTATCTATATCTATGCCACTATTTGAATTGATTAAAATCTATTGTAAAACAATGCATATACTAATCCATTCCTTATAATGTACTATGTATATATTATTATAATAATCAGAAAACAACAGTCAATGAGTATTCTGTATACTATTCATAATAATATTGCACATACGTGTTACGTGCATACAACACTGCTCGATATAATATAATATTATGCTTTTTATCAAAACTACAACAAACCGTCAATATCATAAGCCACAAACCTAACTCTATTACTTCTTGTTCTACAACGTAGTGACACAGTTACCGATGAAACATTTTTGCTTCTTTATAGCACAATTTGACAATTCCAAAAGTTATAAAATTCCATGCTATTACTAATAAGTTTATTCTTACCTGTATGAATTGTACGGAGATTTTCTTTCGTCAACACCACCAACAGAAGAATCCGTAAAACGACGATTCGCTCTCCGAATTTCACCTTTAATCCCTCCGACTGAATTGGAAAGCGGTGTTGTTGTACTCCCTCCTCGTCCGACAATCCTCTCCAAAAACATGCGAATGCACTCGGGCGATGCGAAATCCACATGTAAATGTTTACCTTTGATTACCCAGCTACGCAATTCTCGGATTGCTGTCTGAGCGGATGAGATCTAAAAGTATTATCATTTATATTACACTTTAAGCATCATACGTGGACAATAATTTTAGCTCTTACGATTAGTTTGTTTTCTTTAACAAAATAATATCCAAAAACAATTTATCATTAGAATATTTTCAAAGAAAATAATAATAATAATAATTGCAATAATAATAATTATTTTCTTTGAATATATATTTTATATTCATTATACTTAATATTATGTAATATGTTATATGCATAGGCATAATATGAGCAGTTTAAATCGAATCAGCCACCTGAATTAAAGAATTCCATTTTATTTTTCTGGTATCACTAGGTAATTACGATTTTTGTTTAAAATGAAA
>JAQIVE010003504.1:0-16607 GCA_034698285.1 Sminthurinus bimaculatus | reverse complement strand
ATTAAATTCATTTAAAGCACTTAATGTGCATGTAAATGCTTGAAACTTCCAGGATAGTTAGTTATTGAACCAAAGTATGTGAATATGCAAAAAAGTGAATATACCTCACCTGGTAATTTTCCCGTGATGGGTCACATATGTTGTTCAAAGTTTAATTGTAATTTCATGGGCTTACAGTTATTCAACAGATGACTCATACGTTTTAGGTCATAAGGGTCAAAGCAACGTTATGTAATTTTTTTCCACGAGCAATCTAGAGAAAAATTATGATTAGAAATGTCATTCTTAACTTATTTCGCAAATACTTCAGTACAAAGGAGAGTGAGAAATTTCTGAGTTGTTGAATTATTATCATTTTCGCTATAGTATTTTTCTCTCGAGTCCGTCATGTGAAAGTACAAGGTAGTGAAAGTACACCAGATAAGGATTTTATATTTTATAAAGTACTCGTTGTCTGGTGAAAGTACCTACACTTGTGCATTGTGCATACCGGTTTGAGCGCGTTCGGTTCGGATTGCGAAAAAGGTGAAAATTCAGAAAATTGGTGTCAAGAAAAGATAAAATTGTGAAAAAATAGGGAATGTGACCATTTTCAACCGTAGTCAACTAGCATTGTTTATAATAGCTAACAGTGATTTTGCCATTTAATCAAGTGCTTTGTTTAGTGTGAGAGGTTTTGCGACTAAATGAGCATTTAATGATTGATATAAAAATTGCAGTTCAAGTTAAACACTTTAACATTACTGCTATGGGAGTCCTAAGGATGGCCCCGTATGTATCTAACGTGTATCAAACGGCGTACTTCATGTGTTATGACGTGGGATTGGGCCATCCTTAGAGCTCCCATAGGAGTAGTATGTATCTATCTGCATTCAATGGGACTATAGTAATATACCTATACGAATTGTTTTCACACTTTCACCTTTTTACTTTCACTTTTTTTACTAACAACTAAAAAATAATGATAATATTTAAGTAGGTATGTATCCGTTTTTAAAATGAGTTTAACGTATATTAAATAAATCAACTCTTATCAATTATTATTTCTAGTTTAAAATGTTTTAAAATTTTATTGGCAGTTCGATTTTATGATGTATACTTCTCATTACATATTTTACATTTCGTTTTGTTTGCTTGGACTCTGATACTTTTTGCTCACATGTAGTTCGATTTTAGACAGTAGGTATTTTTCAATCCTTTGATTGGATATTGGGTATTACTTAGGTATTAAAAAGGCTTTTCATTAAATTAAATAAATGACGGGAGTCATCCCCAGCAATCAGCAGTTTTGACCATACAGTTTGGGTATACGTATGAAGAGAAAGGGATCTCATCTAGGTTGACCCTTTTGTTGCTTTAAACTGTTTTAGTAGAGCCGGTCGAGTTGGTCCACAAAAGCTACTGAATCCGAAAACAACTTCTCCCCACGAGACTGTGAAGATAAAAAGGACGAGAGTTGTGATCATATTCATTATCATTCCTGGTTTTGCCATCTGAGATCTACAGAAAAAAAACAAAAACATGTGTATTTAACGGTAAACAAAAAAAATAATAATCAAATTAATAACAAAAATTAAAATGAAAGCGTTTTCTGCCTTTTACATTTTCATCTTGCCCGCCTGGAAAACAATGGCATTTGGCGGAGTGGCTACCGGAAGCATAAAGGCATACGACGAAGCGACCGCGGCGGGTAACGCCAGGACCAGTGGATGCCAACACAGATCAATGCACAGGTTACGAAGGACCGGGATGAAAATCTGTGCAACCGCCGTATTGGAGGCCACTGAATATTGGATAAAATCATACTTTTTTAACCAGCAAGAAACAAGAATAATGATTTATGATTAATTTAATAACTAGATACAGTGGTAGTTTTTAATTTGTAATTTATTATTGATTTATGATGCATAACTATTAGCTAACCTTCAGTAAAAAATGCGACAAAGTAGCAGACAATGAGTAAGAAGACTTGCATGGGCAAGGAGGCCAGACCACTCATCCATTTACCGATTAAAGGTCCAAGCCCTGAAGATGAAACTCCATCCGACATGGCAAATCCGCCCCCCAACAGTAGAATCACACCCTAATTTTTTTATCATAATAGTATTTAAAATACGAAATATACCTAAAATATTATTATTAAGCTTAATGCTTAATGCTAGCATGTTTAATTATGTTTGCTCATGAAATATTTGTAAAGAAGGTGTAAGTAAGTAATATCAAGTAAACTCTGTACCATTTCATTACCCAGGGAAATTTGTTGTGAACGTATTGCCAGTGCAAAAGTGGTTCGTACTTTGTCTCATAAAAATCTGGAGTAAACAAAATTACGAAAAAAATTAAAAATCCTCCAATTATCCATTTAAACGATTTTTTTTTCAAATTTTGATATTAACTGCATTTGTAGAAGGCCTTGTAAAATTCCTTGTTTTTTGGCACGGTGAACAGCAGGATATTGATAATAATGGCGGGTGTTGTGAGTGATACATAGTCGATTTCGTTGTCTCGAAACTCCTTCTTGAAGGCACTAGACCACCCCGAGAAGATTTTGGGGTCATGGAAGATCCACAAGATGACGGCGAGGGCAAAGACCACCAGAACTGCCGCCTCATGACACGTTATGCCTCCCAACTTTTTATAGGTGACCACCAGACTCTCCTTGATATCCTTGGCGATCTCCTTGGTCACTACAAACTGATCTTCATTCTTCTTGCTCTTGTTCTTCTTGTCTCTGTCCTTGTCCTCAAGCCCGGGGACCACATTGTTCGCCGACCTCCGCCCCCACCACATAAACCAAAAGAGGAGGAACCAGTAGGCGAGGAAGACGTTGACGAGCATGGGCAGGAAGTTGAAGGAGAGCCAGGACAAGAATGTGACTTGAGCGTACTTGTCAAAGTATTTTTCAGGGAGTTGTTCCGCGTCCAGATGACCCAGGGCAACAATATTGGTCCCACTCCCTGTGATAACCCCCGTCCCGCCAATGTTGCTCGCGTAAGCGATGCTCAAGAGGAACATGGACTTGGTGTTCGCCAGATAGTTCATCATGCTCAACTGGCGCTGCAGCTTTTTGACGTCACCCTCGCTCAGGGTGCTCGTTTGCGAGCCCTGTTTGGACAGCTGTCGAGAGCCCCCCATACTGACCGCACTTTCGCTCATCTTGAACACTCCATCGGCGGAAGCCTTCGTAGAAGGAGGGACGAGTGGTCCGCTGCTGGCAGCCTGCGAACCAGAGACTGAAGCCGGAACGGAAGCCTGAACTGAAACCGGAGCTGAATCTGACGCCGAGGCTGAGCCACCCGCATTGACATTACGAGAGGTGGATTTTGCAGAGGGCTCCAGACTTGACCTTTGCTCCTTGGCCTCTTGTATCTCATCAAACTCCTTGTTCAGGGACTCTTGCATGCACCTCTCCAGCTCATCAGTTACAGCAAGGACGATGGGCACCATCAGCGCTGCGACGGCCGTGTTGCTCATCCACATTGAGAGAAAAGTTGTGGTGGACACGAATCCCAGCAAAAGTCTCCTCACGCTCGTTCCAAAGCATAAGATGACTCGAAGAGCAATTCGCTTGTGAAGATTACTGTATTCAAATGCAAGGGCCAAGTTGAGTCCTCCGACGAAAATGAGGATGGAGTCGCTGAAATATCTTGTAGAGACTTCCTCCGAGTGCCTCACGCCAAGCAGTGGGTATAGAACGACGGGGAGGAGAGATGTGATGGAGAGTGGAAGCGCCTCCGTGATCCAAAAGATGACCATGACGAGAAGGGTGAAGCCCGCCGCGGACTCGGATCCGTAGTTCTTAACGGTAGTTTTGTTCGTTTTGGCGTCTTTCATCTTGAAGGAGGAACCGTGGAAGCCCCAAATGGGGAGCGGGAGCAGAGCCAGGGGGACGACGAACACGAGCATAAACTTCCAGTATTTCTTCAGTATGGACTTGAATTTCCCGTCTGAATTAGTTTTCGCCGTCGACTTGCTTTGTAGCTTGATCAGCTTCTCCTGCAGAACCTGCGAGTGGGGTCGACGGCCCTCCCCCTCATCCAGTCTCACCCTGCTGCTCTTCTGAGTTTTCTCCGCCGACTGACCTTCCATTTTATGACTGCGAAGAATGATCCACTCCTACCCTAATGACTACGACTACCAAAAGAGGGCACAGAAGAAGAAGAAGGAAGAAGGGTCAAAACATTACGTGAAACTAAAAAATTACATAAAAAAATGTCCTTGATGACCTCAGGACCTCAGGTCAACCACCAAAGCAAAGCAAAGAAAAAACAGTGGCGAATTCAGGAAATTTTCAAAAATTCAAAACGAAAAATGATTTGAAGTTTTATCGGATATCGGATTCGATATTCGATATTCGATAAATTCGATTCGGAACTTCGGGATAAAAATGTATTACCTAGGTATTTTGCGACGTTTCAGAAATAAAAAAAACCTTGAAAATTTTTGAAAATTTCAAATTTCGGTATTCAATCAAAATCAAAAAGAAGCAGACGCTGGTGAGGGTGCGGAAACTCGAATTTTTTAGCATTTTTAGAAGTGGAGGAGCGATGAATAAACTTATTTGTACCCAAATTTAAAACTTTTTGTTCAATTTGTCTAAATTTGTATTGTTGAATTAGGCTGGTAAGTAAGTTGATCAAGTCAAAATGGGCGAGAGAAGTTTTGGGTCTGCCTCCCCGCGGAGTTTCTCCAAAGAAGAGATGATGCTCGACAAAATTCACAAGTCGGACAGCAAAAAAGTGGGCTTTAAACTGAAGCACGAGGACAAAAACCAGAACAACCACCGTCATCTACCTCCCTCCTCCGATCCCTTGTCTCAGATCGTTCATGCCGACAAGTCAGACGGTGCCGGTGCCAGTGCCAGTGACGACTCCCTTGTGGATGTGGCCTTCAGCGGCCCGATTCCGCCTCAACGTCGATCCCGATCCCACTCCCAATCGGGGAATGAACAAAGGTCCCAGGAAGACCAAGCAAGAGTTTTCAACCAACAAGGAGCCCATAAAAACAAGGACGAAACCAAAACCAAAACCACAACTAAATCCAAAGAAAATACGTATTCGTTCATCCCAAAAAGCGAGGACGTTCTCGACAGCCCTGCATCCAAACACATCATTTCCCAGTTTGAAAAGTTCCTTGCCAAAGAAATCATGGCAAATCGACAAAGTAGCCAGAACCAGAACCAAAACCACGTCGCGGATCCAAAACCTGAAACTTCCCACACAACTTCAACTCCAAAACCCGCGTTGAAAAAACTTCCGTTTGGAGTAAATCACGAGGAAATGACCAGCGGGAGGGAAGGCGAGAAGACTACAAGTGGGACCTTTAATTACAACCCAAATGATCAGGAGTCCTCCATCTTTATCAAGGAAGCTCCGGCTAACCGACAATTTTCAAACACCATCAGTGCGACTAGCAACATTTCCGCCACGACGGACAACACTGAACATGCGGCGCATGGACGAACGCGGGTGTGGGCAAACCCCAGTACGACAAGTACAAGTACAAATGGGACCGGTTTCGACACCCCCAAAATCCTGGCCAAGGGCACCGTCAAATGCCGTTTCTCCTACTCTGGATGCAAAGAGATCCTGGAGAAAGGGTCGATTCAGGAACAAGATCACTACATAAGCTGCAAATTTCGACCCGTCCAGTGTATCTTGACGCCTTCGTGTACGGAAATGTAAATTTATATTGTGACAATACTTTAAAGTGCTCATTTTATCGATTTTGATCAAAGTTTCTAAAAATTCTGTATTTTTTTGTGATCATATTAGTACGATTTATGATTTTTGAAATGTGAAATGTGGTTTTCCATTTTCCATTGTTTTTAGAATCCCGTACCACGACTATATTCCTCACTTGATGAACCACTACTTGGTGCCCACCTATGCCAATGAAATAAGTTGCTCGGTCGTTCTCACCAAGGCGGATTTTGACAAGAATCAAAAGTTCCGGCCGAAATGGTTCAGTGCCCATGGCCTCCATTTTTTCGCGATGATTAGTCGAACGGCCGCCGGCATATGGTCCGCCTGGGTCTGGCTTTTGGGGTCAAAGGAGGAAGCGGACAATTTTGCAGCCCGCATCGAGTTCTTCAAGGGCCTCAAAAATATCAGCGAGCTCTTCCCTTGTCACTCGATCCGAGTCAGTCAGGAGGAAATTGAGGAGGAGAGAACGTGTCTTCTGGTCAAAGATGAAACCATGTGTAAACTAACCAACTTGCAGGAAAATGTTTTGGCGGGTAATATTAATTTTTTTGAATAATTGGAATAAATTGTAAAAAATTTAAATACATTTTTAGCAATAAAATCTTTAATTTTTCTTGTCCAACAGATTTTAGTCTGCGTGTAAAGCTGATACCTCACGCCAAAGAGCTGAACAACACCACGAGACAACTAAGAAATTTGGAGCCTCGTTTCTCCAGAAGATTAGAATCAGAAAAATATTACGTCACAACAATCAACTTGAATGAGGATGAAGATGAAGAGGAAGAGGATGAAGAAACCTGACTCTTAATTTAATTATTACAGTTAATTATTGTTAATTATGATATAAAATGATGAGAAACAATAAAAACTACCTTGATATCAAAATATTATCATAAGTATAATGCAATAGCTGCTTTATATACTTTCATAACATGGCGACATTTTAAAATTTACCTAGTAGTTTAGGCTAAATTAAAAACTAAAAGGTAATAATTAATTAACTAACTAAATACAAGAAAAATTCTATGAGTAGGCTGTGTAACGATGATATCTCATGGGTTGAGGACGCTCACCAACTATACGTGGTCTTTGTTGCCTCTCTGTAATATAACACCAATAAAAAATGTTCAGAAAATGTTCAGTGTCTAAACACAAGGTTTTAAAAAATCTTTGAGTGGCAATTTAATTTTTTAACTGTACATAAAACTGGTTAAAAAATAATTAATTACGTAATTTGTAATTGTTACCTGGATTTCCACAGTCACATTCTTCCATTTGCCTTTCCTTTAGCAGTTTTTGTATGCAGCAGACTATGCAGGTGATCAGGATGACGGCCGCGATGAGGATGAGCACGAGCAAGAATATATAGAAAAAAATATTGACAATATCTTTGTCCCTCTCTATCCGGTCTTCGTCGTCATTCACGTTAAATTCGTCCTCTCGTAATCGTGGGTCACCCGACACATTCAGTAGAAGTTCCGAGTCATAGTCGTCAGTGACGTCATCATCATATGTGGAGTCATTCATTGTTTTTGTTGTGTGTGTGTGTGTGTATCAGGGAGATGCTTGGGAATTTATTATTAAGGGCTCCTCCTAAATAACTGATTTTACTTAATGAGGTACTCGCTTTATAAAATGGACTCTAACCTATTTAATCTATAATAACCTATTTAAGATTAAAGGTCCACCTACATCTACTTAAGTAGTTAACTAATGATTACCAACTGTCTATTATGATTAATTAAGAATTAAGTACTGCTAAAGTTATAGTTAACTAATTACATTTAATCACAGAACAGCTATCTACAATTTACCTACCCTATCTAGCCTAGCAAACACTACACGACGGCCACGGATCTGTAGCCAACTTCGGGCCAGTTCCGTTCCAAAAAAACCCAAACTCAAAGATGCATCTTTGAAAACTCATGAGTTTTCAATTTTCAATTCTTGGGTTCTTCCAGCATGCAGCAGTAAGAATCCAGTACAAAATTGCATAATATCCATATCGACGACTAAAATTATTCGGGGACGAGTGACGAATGACGATCGAGGATTCCGGACCAGTATTGCCATTCCGGACTCATGACTGTCTCTTCCCCACCAAAATGACATGCAAGCAAATGCTGTTGGTTGATGGTGAGCAGTGAGCAATTTAATATGAGTGGGTAAAAAAACTTCTTTTAATACCGTATGTACAACTAATCAGTATTAAGGGTAGAATAAATGCATAGAAGATAATAAACACAACTACAAAATGTACCAGACGGGGATACAGATTAAATTGCAACAGTTGCGATTCGATTCCCTCATGATATAAAAACAAGAGGAAACTGAAGAGATACGAAAATGAACGTGGAGAAAAAGATGAAGAGGAGATCCTTGGCTTGAGTCTGACTGAAACGTCGATTGGCCGAGTTGCACAATTCCTCACCGAGACAAAAGCAGATGGTGCTCAAGCTGTCCTCGGCATAGTAAGTGATGCACCCGGGTCGGATGTCAATGTTTCGACCGTCAATGTGGGTTTGAACGGGACCCTGACCGTAGCAGCCCCTCGCCGTCTTTATCACGCCGTGATCGAACCTCCGAACCGTTTTGACACAATATGTCCCATGAGTCTCCGGACATCTCACTCTACAATTAATATCACGTCATATTATAATATATAAGCACTTTATATTATTTTAAATTTGATTATAGTTCAATCAAAGTTCAAACAAAAATGCAAAATTAAAATTCGCTGGGGTCATACTCGAGAGCCTTTTTTTCCTTGATGGAGAGGGAGGGCCACAACATGTCACAGGTGGGCTCCGTGTCATTGGAAAAGTTCTCGCATTGGTAGCACATCAACGGAGCTGCAACAACCACAAAATATAATTTATAAAATATAAAATTAGTACTTCATTAAATTTTTTTTATAACAAAAATTCAAATAATATGTTTTAGCATGTTATTTTTTACAACTTTTCTATCGTACAAGTCTCAATTTCGCCGGAGAAAATGTCACTGGTGCATTGAACCTGCTCTTCTGTAGGAGGACGAGGTGCCTTTTTTATTTTATCGTCGTCATCGTCATCCTCTTTCGGAAGATTCAAGCCCATATAAACCTGGCGTCGGGCTAGATCTGACTTTTGACCTTGAACATGTTGACCTGGTCCTTTTTTCTCGTGACCTTCAACTATATTATGACCGAGGAGGAGATGCAAAAGTTCAATGATTACTATTGATGTTGCATGTTTGATAATCATGATTGACCAACAATCAAGCAACTCTGGCAGTTAGGTGTCTTTCGATTTCCGCGCTACATTTGGCTTTGCTCAGCAGCAATCAGCATCGAGCTCGCAAAAAAAGATGACCTTGTTTTTTCTATGGTAAATTTCCAGATTGTACATAGGTGAAAGGTAAAATATGAAATGAAAATCAGTGAACTATTTTACGAGTTTTTGTGGTTAATTAGTGCCCGCTGGTGTCATTAATGTCCTTATAATAGTTAAAATATCATGGAAAATAATGTCTAGTTCGAATAAAAGAACTAAAAAGCGTTAAAGTAAAAAATTTGTTTTTTTGTGATTTTTCAATGTTTATTCGTTTTCCGACAGCAGCAGTTTTTTATGGCCATTTATAGTGGGGAGATTGTTCTGTTTGTATTCTACTGGGAGTTTTTACAGTTTTTAATATTTTTTTTGGAATGTTCTTGCGGTGGACGGTATGTGGACTGTACACCAATCCGTCCTAGTTGCACCAGTTTTTCCTGTATACTGCCATTTAATGTTTTGGTGTCCCACTTTTTTAACTATTAGGTGCAGGTATTTTTTGTCCATTTACTACAGTTTTGTGTTGGGCAATTTAGCAGGATTGTTTGCAGCAGGACACACTGATACATCTTTGTAGGGGGCAGCAGCAGGACGAGGATGGTGATCGGGCTACTGTTCCGCAGCAGCTGGACTGGGGCTGAGAACAACCGTTGCAGCACCTTCATTTCCATACAAAATTTGTATTATTAGCAACTGGCTGACCTTTTGCCCTCACAACCCTTCAATTTTTATTTGCTGGTGGTCATGCTGTAGGTAATTTGCTGTGTTTTATGTATAGATTATGGTAGTGTACCTGGATGGTGGTGGGCAGCAACTGCAACAAGATCTGGGCGGTGGACAACATGCTGCATGGATTTTTTAAAATGAGGAATTTTGAAAAATTGCTTTTGATGGTAAAAAAAATCCAAAATACATAAAGATCACGAGATTATTATTATTTTTTTTTGCGACTTACGAGAAGGACAAATCGGACAGCATGGTTTGGGTGGGCACATGCAGCAGCTGCAACAACTGTAAAAGCAAGAGATAGAGAGTTTAGCATTGTTGTGACCTCTGACCTCGTGACCTGATTCATCATTTTTTTAGAAAATGGGAAAAATTCTATAAAAATACCAAAAGATGCTTTATTAACCTGGGTTTGCAGCCACCACAGCTTGGCCTGGACGGACAGCAGCTACAGCTGCAGCAGCTGGATATTTCAAAGATAATTGAACATTTTTATTTTTCAAAAAGACTAGAATCCAAAATCGTCTATTTTTCACCATTTTTGGCTTAAATTTTGAAAATCCAAGCCAAAAAAGGTGAATTTTTTTTTATTTTATGGATTTTTGTTCCTACCTGGACGGACAGCATCTGGGTGGACAGCAGGATGGTGGTGGGCAGCATGGAAATGGACAGCATCTACATTTATAATTTATACAAAACAATTGAGATTTTTGAACTTTAATGTAAATTTTGGGATTTTTGGGATGAATGGTGAGTTCAACTTCAAAAAACCTGCGAAATATGTATTTGCATACTTACCTAGGAGGACAACAGCTGGGCATACAACAGGATGGAAAGCAGGAGCAGGAACAGGGTCCGCAGGGAGAGCAGCTACAACAGCTGGGTCTGCACGAGATGCTACAGCAACTCATGCAGCAGGGCTATTGAAATATTTAACGACACATGTTCATACATTTAGAATTTGGAGGATACCGCAAGATATCAAGCATTGATTTTATTTATGTTCAAAATGACAACTTCAAACTTACTCTACAGCCACAACCGCCACCGCAAGACATATTTTACTCGGGGTTTTTTGAAGCTACAAAATTTGCAACTCGTCACTGTACACTTGTAAATTTGGAGGGGTGAAAGTGAGTGCGAGGAATCGGGGGAGGAGGGTGCACACGTGATATGCGTACTGCTTCAGTGCTAGTCGGCAACTGAGGGCCGAAGGCCGAAACGGAAATCAAACTCATGATGACACCCCCAAATCCCACCCCATCGACGAATCAAATCGAGTTTTTACAATTTTTTTGCCACTCCTTTTCTTTGTTGCTCTATCCTCTTGTTTTGCTTTTTGCTTTTTTAGATTATTTCAAGTGACTGTGGCAACAATTTCCCTTAGAGTATAAATAAAACTCGAACTTTTGTGAGACCATTTCCACTCTATTTTATTTATACTCTAAGCAATTTTCCCATTTGACTTTTTTACTTTTTTTAATTTTTAAAAACATTTTTCGAGAGAAGAGACGAGAGATGAGAGTTGTTGAGTAAAGTTGTTCCAGGATTTTTTGTCTCATCTTCCGGGATTTTTTCCCTTTGTTCCACCCCTTTTTGTACCGCCATTTTCTTTATCTACGGTGTGAGTCAAGTGTAATTTACGGTGAGGTCAGAGGTCATCGGCCAATTTTTTCTGTATCTTTGTTGACCTGACCTCATCCTCATCTTCATCCCCTTTTCCTGCAATCTACGATGGGAGACGAGCCAAGTGACGATCGGTGGCACCACATGCGCGGGGACTCCCGATACTTTGACTTTTCCCACTCCCAAAGTCTCGAAAAAATTCTGCCCCCTGTTGCAGACCACCAACACGCCCACGGGCATGACCATGAACACGAACACGGATATGGACGCGGGGTCACCTTCAAGACCATCGGGCAAGGAGACATTTGTATCGGCGACGATTGTGGGCCAAACGCGGGCTTGCTCCACGGCATTAGCGCTGAAGACCTTGGCACGGATTCCGGGTCCAGCCAAGCACTTGGAGCCCACACTGCCCGGGACCTGAACCCCCTCAACGACTTTATGTACAATGACACCATTGAGGGCATGATCACGGACGAATATGCCAACATGACCCTTCTTCAGTATGACCGACCTTTCCTTTTGTTAAGCCACAGTCCAGGTCAAGACCAGGGTCAAGGGGATGGCCACCCTTATAATCAGGACAACAACAGTAGGTACAACATGACATTCGGTCCGACCTATCAAAACCCTTTGGACCGCAAAGGAAGCGAAGAGGTTTCGGGGGGGAATCCTAGTGACCTCGATTTTGACTTTCTGACCCGACACCCCCGCTTTCACTGTACCGAGCAGGCCTTCTCCGGGGCGGACGTGGAAGACCTGATAAATATCATCAAGCTACCGAACGATTATATCGATGGCGAGGGTCGAAAATGGCGGCAGCCTGTTTCCAAAACCCCCACCGACTGCAGCGACGTCCCTCTGTTGGAGGACGGCCTCAACGCCCTGCTGAAAGGGAGACGGGCGATCACCACCGACGACCAGATTTGTCCGATTCGGCGGAGCATCTTTGACGACTGCTTTGACGAGGTGTTGCGGCAAATTGCGCTGGAAATGCCGGAGCGCGCCATCCTGCTGATGAGATGCCGCCTAGAGATCCTCCACTCGTTCAAGGTGTATGCGGACCTTTATGCCGGGATTGAGGGATACATCATGCGCCAAACTGTTCTGGACTACGGCCAGCGCGGGGAAATGACGGCCAATATCCAGAAGCAGCGGGAGGAGATAGAGGCCCTCCGCCGCGTCTATGAGGACCTCTGCGCCCAACAAGAGGAGGAGGAGCAGAGACACACGGGCAACTTGACCAGGGCTGAGTCCAAGCAAATGGGGGACCTTGAATTCCAGAGACAGATGAATACGCTCCTCACAGACCAGTTGGAGCACTTTAAGGATCCCGTGAAGAGGGCGGCCAACAAGGTTGCACAAAATAGACCATCCGCCTCAAAGAGTCGCAGTAAGAGCAAGCCCAACGTTCAGGACAAGGAGAAACCTTCCCGGGAGGAAACGGCCTTCGTTGGGGCCTAATCACAAACATAGTTTTTGCTGATCCAGCGGAATCAACGTGTTTCAAAAAATATTCCTCTTTGTGGTAGGTCCGAAGTTTTTGGACCTTTTGTGACAAATTTTGGATTTTCGGAGCAAAAATTGTTTGCCCCAAAATTTTTCGGGATTTCGTATCTCAAGACTTTTACATTTTTGCTACTTGAAATTTTCTTTATTTGATCAAAATTTCTCCAAATTTGAGGGTATTGAGAAATGTTTCTAGATTTCCTTGGAAAATTCAATTGAGTGTATGTATCAAGTTGATAACACTTTCTTTGGGGACTTTTTGCCTTTTAGAGACCTTGAAGACTTCTTTTCTTCGTCCGATTCGGAGTCGACGACAGTTGGTGCTTTGCCCCCGAGGACAATCCTCATTTCTTCCTCGCCCTCCTCCTCATATTCGTCCTCTTCCTCGTCGTCCTCTTCCTCCGATTCCGACACGAGGTTGATGGTGCTCTCGCTCTCTGGGGGGTAGAGGTCATCTCGATCCACCAGCGAATACGGAAGACGATTCCGGTTCTTCTTGAGCTGCGTCTCAATGTCATATTCAAACTCAAGACCCAGGTTACACATTCGAATGTCCAGGCGCAAAAGTACCCTGTTGTTCCGCATCCCGTTCGCCAAATACTCGCCCCCTGATTCAATTTAAAAGCAAGCAAACAATTCAACTTTTACTTTGTAAAGTCCACCAAAAAATGAAAGAAAAATAAACAAGAGGAGGATGAACTTTAAATTAAGTGAAGAACTAACAAAAACTATTTATCATAAAAAAATTTAGTGTTTTGTATTAAGTTGTTGAGCTGACCTTTGTGCCCTAGATTGTTAGAGCTGAGGTCGAGCTCCTTGAGTAAGTTGTTGTGCTGGATCATTTTGCTCATGACGAAGGCCCCTTCTTCACCTATCCGATTGGCTCCTAAACTTAGGCACAGGAGGGATCGGTTTTTGACCAGGGCGCTCCCAAAATCTGAACACCCTGCATCCTTGATCAGGTTGAGGCGGAGGTCAAGGAAGGTCAGGTGGGAATTTAGGGTGAGGGCGTAGGCGAGGGCTTTGGCCCCTTTGTTCCTGATATTGTTCCGGGCCATGGAGAGCGTGTGCAGGGTGTGGAGGACCGCGGGTTCTGTCAGGAGGCGAGCGATAGCCTTTGCACCTACAATATTTAATATTTTAGCAACATTAATTTTTTTGGAACAATTGCAAACTTTTGTAAAATTTTAATGAAAAATAAGTATCTAGTCGAATTTTGGATTTTATACCCGCATTTCGAATATTGTTGTAGGAGATGTTGAGGACTCGAAGATGTGGCATGGAGAGTAGGCCATCTCTCACCAAAATTTTACACTGCTCGCTCGTCATTCGACTGCGATTCAGCTCAAAGTGCTCGATCGTTGGCGCCAATGTTAGGGCTGTAATACAATAAAAAATTAAATAATGTAGAAATCCTTGACAGGATATCTAACCAACGACTACCATTCTTAAATCTCACCTTTAGCCAGATTGGCAACATCCTTGTCGGTAAAGTCACAGAACCTGGCCTCGTAGTCCATGCCCATCTCCTGCATCTCATAGATGATGCAAAGCTTTCTCAGCTGCTTGAAGTGGGGCATGACGAGACTGAGGTCAAAGTGGGAGTTGTCCCTCACGGGTTTGCTGTCGTCCGCATACTCAGGCTCCGGTTCCTGCTGCTTCTTGGCCTCCTCAGCCAACTTCTTCAACTCGGCTATCGCCGGAAACCCAAAATCTTCCTCCGCCCCAATCAATTCTTCATCCCTGTCAAAAATTCCCAGCCGAAATTTCCATTTAAATTTTCGAAATTCCAAAAAAATGTTCAAGTTTTTCAAAACTGAATTTTGTTCAAAATATTATTTACTTACGGAGCATGAGGTTTGAATATCTTTGGACGACTCTCGACGCCAAAGCAGTTGGGGATGAGATTGATCAGTTTGAGCTCCCGGATGTGGGGTGCGACGAGTTGAACTTGTTCCAAAAGAGGTGGCAACTCCCCTTCGAAGGGGTGGAAGAATTCGATGAGTTCCCACAAATACTTTTCCATATAAGTTCGACGCCAGTTCCCTCCATGCTCATCCTTATCCGCTTCCTCTAGAAAAAAATGGCGATGTGAGATTAATAGCCTATTGAATCAAAAGAAATTAAAGGGTCAAAGGTCAATTGTCTACAAATTTTAATGTGAATTTACCGGCCACTTGTCCAGTGCGGCTCGCTCCCAGTAGTAAACGTCGGGGATGGTTTCAATGGCAAGGGGCAGTGGGACCTCCTTGACATCCAGCTCCTCGATGACCTCGATGCGGTCAGTGTCGTTGAGTCGGTCGAGGACGGGTTTTAGAGGCTCAAAGGTGGGGAACTCATCGGGGATGGCGGTGGGAGCCTCGATGAGTTTGTCGAGGGCATCGTCGTCGTCGTCGTCATCGTCAAACAGGTCATCCATCTGACTCATGGAGCGCCCCCGCTGGTTCCTGCGAAACTCCTGGGCGAGAATCTTGTGCTCGTAGGACTTGCGTCGGAGGTGGAAGTCCTCAAGGTCCTTTTGCCACTTGGCGTAGTCCTCGTCATGGTGTTTCTGACCCGACTTGTTCAGCTCGTTGGTCAGCTGGACGTAGAAAGCGTAGTCCTTGATCACCAGCTCCAGGCACAGCTGGGCCAGTGTCTGATGCAAATTCTCGTCCCATGTTTGGTCTTCCGATCGAATTGTCCGACCTTCAAATTGCGCCGCAAGTTGTTCTGGGGTCAGGTGTCGGTCGTAGGCCTTGAAAATCAATTTGGGGACGGTGTGAGGGATCTTCATGATCAAGTGGGACGCAGGGTAGGAACAGGAACAAGGACAGGTCAAGGGTCAAAGGTCAAAGTTGTCTTCAAGATTCAAGAAAGTTCTACCTATTACAAAAAATACTTGTAAAGTTTACAATCGCGTTGAGTCATTGATAATTGAAATCTCCGAATTCGGAAAATTCTTTTGAAGTTGGACGCTGTTACTATAGAAACTAGAACTTCTTTTCTCAATCCTCAAAATCCTCAAAAGATTCGAGGTTCGAGGTCAAAGAGGTCAAAGGTCAACGCTCAACGCTCAACGCTCACGGCACGGCTTTTTTGCTTGTGTATTTGCACATGGAATGAAAGTGAAAGGTCAACGTCAAAAAATGTCAAAGTTGACGACCTAAAAAATTCTTGATTTTTGCATTACAACGCGTATACCGCGGTACTTTACTTTGTTCTCAAAATCATTCTTGCTCCTGCACACGTGCACGTGAGGGCCTCGTGGAAATTTCTAGCCGTGCCGTGACTCTCTGGTTCCTTGTGCAGTGCTAGGTCAAAAATGTGTAAGAATCATGTCAAATAATGGTCACAAGCAATCAAATGTTTCGATTATATTTCTATGTATTCTGTACAAAATATGACGATGATACATGGTATGGCATGGACTACATTTTTTTGTTGCGTTTTCAATTTTTCATGGACCCGGTGGCGTTGCATATTTCAGTACATACAATCGCAACTACAAGTACAAGCGCAAGTACAACCACAAGTTGGAATGAGAAATCCGCTGAAAATTGGACCAAGGGGTTGGCCGTTGTGGGAGGAATTCTCATCCTCGTCGCCATGTACAAGGTACACTAGACACATATACAGGGTCCTCCAGAAAGAACTGCATAAGTGGAAACTTACCGCTTGGGAATATTTCCCATGTAAATACGTTTGCTCGATTGCTTGTGTATAATCAAAAAGTCATCGAGTAAACGTA
>JAQIVE010003503.1:0-16610 GCA_034698285.1 Sminthurinus bimaculatus | reverse complement strand
TTATGGTGTGTGCGTGAAGGATGAACTTGATCAAAAAAGATGACTTATTTTCTATTCAACTATTTGTAGAACAATCTGTTTAATACTAGTTTACGTATTACATATTTAAAGACAACAATAAGAAACATCACATAGGTACCTTATGAAATGGAAAAACACTTTAAGAATAATTATTCTTTTAGGCAGACTACATACTTTTAATTATCATACATAAGAAGTGTACAAAGAGTCAAAACAACATCAAACAACAATAATAGATATAGAATATTATAGTATTTGGGCAGAGAGGCTGCTCTTCTCTCTTCAGCTGCGTTGTGTCTACCTTCTTAATTATTGTTAGACTTGAGACTTTTTACCAATGAAATGATCAACTTTAGGCTAACGACAACATAATTATTCTGCAAAAAGTTGGAATAATATTGGGAATATGGAAATATTAGGTTTTTTTGAATCGTATTTTTACTTGAGTACACAACGAATCTCTTTTTTTCCTGATGTAAACTTTTTGATAATAATTGTCCAAAACATTTTTCAATGACAGCTTTGGAAAATAACCATAATATTATAATACTTTGACCTTTCGTCCTTTATCTCTATCACCTAGAACACTAAATGAGTAAGTCCGTAAAAAGCAACACAATTACACACATACACACTTGACATAATGTAGATCAAAGTAAGCTTCAAAAAACATCTAAATAGTATGCGTTACACATTACACATATAATGTTATACTTACTATTAGAATCTAATACACAGTATTTAAAATAAGAAAAACGTATAATAATATAGACTCAAACTTATACCTATGTGAAATACTTTTTTCCGGAAGAACACTCTACTATAAATATAATGTAAAAAATACTGACCAGATACGGCAATAAATGCCTTTACGTATAATGTATAATATAATAATATGTAACCTACAGTTGACTATGTACAATTCTACTGTGTATCAATAAAACTACTTCACTTATGAACTTGTTTATAATAAATTGCAAGTAACATAAAAAAACTAAACGCGTAATAGAAATGAATTGGTGAATTAAGTAAAACAGAGGTGGATACCACGGTTGAAAGACGGTTTGAATGTTGGATGCGATTTGCGAACAATGTAGAGGAATGTTTGTAGTTTGTATATATAATATATTATGCATAAAATTTCTCTGTGTAATATGATATATGATATTATTATTTATATGATGATGATGATTATGTGAAGTATAGATAAGAATTTATGCATTTTTTCTCCTCCAAGCACAGCTTATTAATTGGAGGTTGACAGGGCTTTCAGGTCATGCATAAAGGATTCTGGAGTTAAGATGTGGGTTGAGCCAATGATGATTTCAAAGTTTCTGTTGGCATTTGTGACTTCATAAGCCGCTCGCATCTCTGAAAAAGACACTCCTCCCACGATGAACACGAGGATGCGAGGAACGGACTTTAAATTTTGTTGACCCTTCTCTCGATGCCACTGACCGTACCGTGCACTATGTATGACAAAATTAAAATAAAAAATTAAGCCCTTTGCATGATAATGTTTTTCAACAAACCAAAAAATAAAATAAATAGAACAATATAATTTGTTCTAACCTTGTGGCTGGTCCCCGGTATTGAGAAGCAGCATTGCGTCCTCCCAGAAACGGGAAATGTTTCTGGTCCAACTTATCATCAATGGCGTCCTCCACTATATCTTTGACTACGGGAGTCCATCGTGACATTTGGTATGTTTGCTCGTTTGACCTATCCTTCCTTGGAACTTGATACATTTTCTTGCGGTTGCTCTAAAAATGAACCAAAGGCCAAAACACAAAATTTTCATCCAAACTTGACAATTATCGCCAAAATATTAATCGTAATATTATCGTAGTATACATGCATATTTGATAAAAAGAATTCCATTGATTACCCCATCAACAACATTGATCCCAAGATGACCCATGTTTGTAATGATGCATCGTAAGTGTGGCTCAATGTTGGCGTGCTGTATCAGCTTGTTGAGATTCTCCTCCGAGATCCCGTTTTTTGAGATGATGTAGAGAAGAATGATTCGGAGTTTCTCCATATTAGATATGCCGACGGAACTATTTCCCAACAATATAGGGACAATATTTCTCATGTGATCCTTCACCTTTTCTCCCTCAGAGTTTGTGCCCATTGCCAAATCCTGTAAATAAAAAGTAAAGGTAAGTTATCAAAAATCTTTATCGAATACTTTTATACTCATACAAATGCGTGCATACCTAGGTAAAAAAATTATGTATTTACCTGCTCGACGCGACACAGATTGCTCACTCGGTTTTGATAGGCTTTCATACAGTCTTCTGCTAGTTGAAGATGCGTTGCATATTTACTCAATTCCTTTTGATACTGTGGCATTCTCTTGATGAGTTGAGATAAGTCCTTCATACTGGCTTTATCCGCGGGGACTCGCTTTGAGTCGGTAAACTTTTTGAGGTTCTTTGTCACAGATCTGTAAAGTCAAGGTATAAGGATTAAAGCATAATCAAACTTGTGTGCAGAAAGTGGGAAAAATTATTTAAGACTATTATCAAAGCTCTTACTGAGAAACTACTGCAATGTGTTGATGCCTTAGTTCTACCCAAAGTTCGTCATTTTCATCCAATAAAGCTTCCTTTTCTTTTTCGCCTGCTGGAGTCTCATATCTGTTTTTCGGTATACACACACACACAAACAAATATGAGTTGAAAGTATACAATATGCATGCATAATAAATGTACCTGTATAAAAGTTCTAAGCAGAATTTTTCATTATATTATAAGCACAGCTTAATAATAAACGAGCTTACTTATAAACGTCATTTTCAATATTCAATAAGTCATAAGCCATGGCTTGAAAAGTAAGTTCGTGCAAAAGTGGAGACACGCAGTCAAAGCCTCTGTCCAGAATTATTAGTTGAGATCGAGCCTTTTCGTGACCTTCGCCCATTGTTGGCTCATCCGCTTTGTAAGCATCCAATTTCTGTTGGACCATTTGTGCAAGCTCCATATTTTTTTCTAAATCACCCCTACAATATAAACATTTTTACAGAGTAAACAGTTAAAATTTGTATGATACTTTGTACTTGATTCTTCAAAAGTAATTGAAAATTTAGCCATTTGAAAATATTTTTTAGCAAAAGTTCTATAAATATGTCTCAATATGTACCGATATCTAACGCCCGGGTATTCGCCCAAAGTAGCGCATAAAGTGGCTATCTGTTCCGCAAGTCTGTAAAAACATAATATATAATGCTTAGAATTTTGGACAAAGGTCAACCCGCCGGTATTTCAATGCTACATGATACTGATAATTGGTAACATTGTATGTTTGGAAATTTTACAAGTTAATGATTTACCTCTCCATATTTTGCGATCTACAACCTAAAAATATGAAATAATTTTTGTAATTTTTCTATATTATGGTTCCTATATTTCTATGCCACACAATTCATTCAACAAAACTTTCAGTTTTGACACTTAGAATTATCTACCTGATAGGGTTGGGTCATAATAAACTTGAAAGGATCCTGGACAGTCAAGGGAGAAAACCTGGTTGTAAAAAAATACATTGAAATCGTACATATACAAAAGTATTTTTAAATTCACAATCAGTAGCATTGCTTACTTGTTGATTGTATCTTGTATCCTGTATCATCATAATATTATAAGTAAGTTCTTACTTGTCCCTCATAAGGTAAAAAAGCGATATTGATTTCTTTGATTGTCTTGATTCTTTTTCCACAAGTTGACTTGCATAATGCATTAAAAAGCTCTTCCGGACAAACTAACAATTAGAATTAGAAAAATTGACAAAAATACAGTATTGAGTACAGATGATATATTTGCCAATACTAATATCTGAATATAATTCAACACTATAGTGTCTGTAGTATATAATATGTACCTTCAGTAAAAAATACATGAATAGCTCTGTACATGGGCCGATTCGGATTCTCAAAATCTCCCATGAGAGCATCCACTGATTTTTTGCTGGGCGTAAGCAGATAAATAGCGTCCATCGATGACAAAGGCTCCCGTTTCTTATGAAGATCCTCCACAATAGTGATTCCCTCGGCAGCAATTTCATGCATTTTACAACACGCCGACACCATTCGCATCGCTAAACTGTCGACAACGAGTACTCTCCATTCCAGACCCTTCTTTTTGTTCACAACCGAAGTTCCTCGAATGACATCATTCATAATCTCTGTGTGTCAAAAAATAATATCAACAAAAATTCATTTACTTATCTACACGAAAATCTCATACTATAATACATTTGATGCAAAATAGGAAGCCCTTAAAAATTATATACTTTACTTTACATAAAACGTACAAAAAAGATATTATAAAACATGATAAACAATGAAATACAATCCGTAAGTAAAAGTACACCATGATAAAAAATTATACGACAAGAAACAAGAACATAATATTAAGTGTGAACATGCTGTACTCAAAGGAAAAGGACCAACAAGTAGATCTTTGCTATACATATTACGCATACCTATTTATGTATACATCGAATATCTATCTAAGAGAAGCCGCCTTGTAGGAATCAAGACTTAAAAGCGGAAATAAATGCGTGAAACACGGAACATATAAAAGCCACTTTTGGACAACATACATATACATTTAATATACATACATGGTGGACATATTACACATATATTATTATTGTACTTTACCTATAAATAAAACACACACACACACACAGAGGAACACAAATGACTTACTCTGACCAACTAAGGTTTTTAGGGCCATAATTGCCGGATCTTCCTGTTGGACTACCCAACGTCAAACTAAAATGTATAATACTAGTACTACTATACGGCTCCTGCTTCTGCTGCTCCTGCAAAGAGCAAGAAAGAAATGAATGGATACATTTAATTTCCTTCTTTTTTTAGAGTTCGGAATTCTCCGAGTTTACTCCAGGCGACATTGACTCATGCGCTTCGTTTGTATCCGTTTATTTTATACTTCCTCGTCCCGTCTTCCATATACACAGATACTAGATACTTACTTCAGGAGTACATGTAACAATAATAATATCTTTTTATATCTGATATATACTCTGTACTCTGTAGATTGTAGATAGATTGTAGGTAGATAGATAGATAGATAGAAGATACTTGATACTTACTATAATGGTGATGGGGACGATTATGATGGAACTAATACCCGTCTGTGTCAAGTCTTTCTATCACAAAAATAAATGGTTATATCGTTATATCGTGCATGAATTTACTTACTCATTACTCATGTACTATAATATGCATATTATTATGACACATCGCATATATTGTTATGATTTATAGATACTTAATATTCACCGATACACATACACACAGTATTTCCTGTATATTACTGTGTATAGCCTTTCGCAATTTTCATGATTGTACATTGTACAATTAAGATATATACACATAAATGAGTCATCGGCTCATAATAATATATCTGTATATGAATAATATTTTTATATAATAATCATAGATGAATAGTTTAAAAATTAAAAAAAGCAACTTGAAACTAGGTTGATTTAATTTTAGCATACTTAATGTGTAATGTGTTGTATTAATTTAATTTAAAGTATATATTATACCAAGAATAATAAATTGATATTGTTATTACCAAAGTCACAGTTGACAGTTGAAATTCACTCCCATGATGATTATTATTGATTATACATAAAACATCTAAAATCTAGACAGTCCTGTCAATGTCAATACAGATTGCAGAAACCTACACAGTCAAATATCACATCATTTTTCTCTCACACGTAATACTTTATAATAATACACTTGATAATTAAAAATAAACTTTCTAGTTTTAGTTGTATTTTAGCTGTAAAATGTAATATGGACAAATACACACAAGGCAAACCTATGATTTTCCTCCTGTTGCTTCCGTCTAGAATATTATTATGCTTTATGCTTATGAGACAGAACTTTGCTAAGAAACCTCCTCTGTAATACACTTCTTGTTTACTTTGCAAACTGTCACACTGCTGGTTTCTTTGCTTCGAGTTGAATAAAAGTGTATTAAATATTATGCTATGGTTCTATGACAGGAATATATATATTTTGCAAATTATTAAAGTTAAGTTTAACTTGCCAAGTAACCACAAACCATTTTATGATTAGCTCAAAACTTTTCCAAGTCAAAACTTCGTATACGGTTCAAAAGAGGAGTCGGCCCGAGTGAAATTCAACAAGTATTACTTACTCTCGTTACACTTCCATTCTCCAGAACCTCTCTTTCCCTCGCCCTCTGCGTCTTCCCGTACTTACTGGAGAAAGAGAATCTCCATTCTCCAGTATTTTCTGCGTATATATGTATATTATATTATTATGTATTATGTATATAAATGTCATGGTATATAGGGCTTATACACAAAAAGGCGTTTATACCGGCGAATTTGACGTCAACATATGTAGTGAACAGTCGTGTATAAAAATAGTTGTGTGTATTTAGAAGGTATTTTGAGGTTAACTGAATTGCTAGTGTATTTTTCTCATGCAATTTTCCATTCAATAGTGTACACTTTATACAGTACATAATATGTATGTAATATTTGTATTGGAAATTGGACATGCGGTTTCAGATTTTTTACAGAACAGTTCAAAGCAGAGAAATAGTCTTTTTTATTGAATTTGATTACTTTTGTGTTTTGTATATATTTATGTATGTATTATGCCGAGAACGAGAATTTCCACTAACATAATACATATACTACATACATGCATGAAATGACTGCTTTTACGTCCAGCAGCCAAATATCTGCCCAAAAGCACAAAAGTTTGCTCTACGAAAGATGTAACAACATGCTTAAATGAACCACGATCGTAATGTTTTCAGCTCATGTTTTCAAGGTTAAAGATATGATCGGACTATGATGCTCTGTGCTCTGTATATAATGGGAGAATGAATAATATTGTGATATCAGAAATCTCTAGCATGTATGTATGTACAATGTACAGTGTACAGTATCCAGTTTGAGTATGTAAACTTGTAAACAGTAACTACGATATAGAGAGCAGAAAGAGTTTGATTTTCGATCGAGAGAGACGGACTTAAATTTTTGTGCTTCTTATTGCTCATGCTGTTGATTTTGAGTTACACTCGGATTCAATTGCAAGTATTTTGTCACGTTACACTTTTATTTATTATCGTTATCGTCCAAAGCTCTGACACTAGTGCATAATATATCAAACGGTCACTCTCACCCAATCTTCTTGTTGTCAGAATTCTGGATACATATCGCATATTATTATATTGGGTCTGCTTTGTTTATTTTTACCATTGTGCCAAACAACAAAACAACAAACACCACTATAGTCCAAATTCCAAATGCACAAGGCATAAAATATAAAATGTATTACACAGAGAGCTAAATACATAAAATAACTACAAGAGCTTATCGTATAACAGGATACGATTTTTGAACAACTCACTCATTTTCATGTGGATTAAAGTGAGTGAGTCGTTTGCTTAAGCCAAGCTTGATTGTCCGGCAAAATACATATACATATTATACAACATACGTAGCTCTACAATTTTTCACTTTCTAAAACTCCCCGGACACCCATAAATAACTAAGAAAACTGAAACTACCTGTTGACAATAGAAAATTCGAGATCCAAGACTTTTAAATCAAATGGCAGTCATCGTAGAATTTCTAGTAGTCGCCTTTACGTTCATCGTCTTCTGGTTCGTCAATGACTTTTTCAAGCAGAAGCGCAGACCTCCAGGTAACAAAGCTAAAGAAACTAGCAGTGAAACAAATCTTGGCAAAAAATTGCATGACATTTTGGCAGGATTTTGATAAAAATTTTGATGATCTTTCATCAAAATCTCATCAAAAATTGTCAATCTTGTCAAATCTCATCAAATTTTCATGAGATTTCATAAGATTTTTTTCTAAGGGTTAGCACAAAAATCCAACGGTCAATTAAAACTCTCATCTTTGTTTTAACTTTTCCCGTATGTTCGCGTGCTCATTTTTTTCCAGGTCCTAAGCACCTTCCAGTAATTGGGACTTTGCACACAATGATTGCTGCCCGAAAAAACAAAAAGCCGCCTTATGAGTTTCTAATGGACCTGTCCAAAATTTATGGTCCAATAATGAGCTTGAAAATGGGGGTCGTGGATCAGATCGTGACGAGTGACTTTGAAACAATCAAGGAAATATTGAACAGCGACGTGTGGATTGACCGCTACATGGACAAGTGGATGATGGAGAGAAGTTTCAACAAGTCCTTGGGTATCATTTTTATATCGGGGGCAGTACATAAGGAAATGAGGCGATTTACAACCAGGTAAAAAACGAGCTAACAAGTATTGATTTTGAGTAATATGCTTAATTGTTTTACATACTGGAAAATGTGAATATTTAACATGAAGTGTATGTATCATTTTAGAACGCTGCGGGATTTTGGCTTTGGCCGAAACAAAAGCATGGACAGCGTCATCGAACTGGAATTAGTGGACACTAAAGCTCGATTAAATTCGATCCTGGAAAAAAATGGCAATATTGTAGGGCTCAAGCAGTTTTTTACCGTCTCTGTGCTAAACATCATGTGGAGCATGGTGGCTCAAGAGCGATTCGCCCATGACGATCAAAAGCTCGGCGAACTCATCCAGCTTATTGATGAAATGTCCAAGGCGAATCCCATCGCGGGTAATTTGCTCATGGCCTTCCCATTTTTGAGGAGATTCCTTCCCAAGTCTGAGATGAGAACTCGCTTTCTCAAGAGGATGCACAGCTTTTTCCGGGACTTGTTGGAAGAACGACGGAGCTTGGGCTTGTACAAGGAGGAGCAGAGAGACTTTGTCGACGTCTTTCTCCAAGAAATTGATAGTCACAAGGACGAGGATGAGGACACAAATTTCTATACTGATGAACAGTTTATCATTGTCACTTTCGACCTTTTCGTAGGTAAGTAATAAGAATACATTGAGCTTATGGTAGCTGCTCGAATCAATTCATAAAATCAAATGAATTCCAGGACTATTAAATCATACACATTTTATTTCTTCCTTTGATTAAAAGCGGGATCTGAAACGACCTCGAACACCCTCGAATTTGCATTTTTGTACATGTGTCTGCACCCTGAGGTCCAAGCAAAAGTGCAAAAGGAAATCGACACCGTTGTGGGAAGTTCGAGACCACCCTCTACAGCCGATAGGCCTCAGATGCCGTACACCGAGGCAACTCTCTTAGAAGTTCAAAGACTGTCAAATGTTCTTCCGCTCATCATCCGCTGTCCGAAAGAAGACACTAAAGTTGGACCCTATGATATTGCAAAGGTATAAAAAAGCTATATGACTCAACAGTATACATAATATCCCAGCTTTTAAATTATATAATAATATGGTAATTATGCATAAATGCTCTGTATTTCTGTAATGAAGGGAACAATGGGTGTGCTAAATACATATGCGTGGCATCTAAATGAAAGTCAGTGGAAAAATCCTACCAAGTTCGACCCGGAAAGATTCCTGGATGATAAAGGCCAGGTCATCAATGCCCACAAAATTCTACCATTTGGCTTAGGTATTGACCACAAGTCACTACATAATATTTACTAACCGAGTGCATAATATGAAGGAATTCATTTCCTCATGGACATTTTTTTGTGTGTATTATTCCTGGAACTAATTAAATTATAATATTTTCTCGTCAATATACATACAGGTAAAAGAGCGTGTCTAGGCGAAGTACTAGCAAAAGCTACTTTATTCCAGTATTTTACATCCCTGCTGCAATCCTTTACCTTTAAAACAAGCCCAAACCATGATCGACCAACTGATAAGCCTCATATTGGATTTACACTCAGCCCACATCCATATTATGCTCAAATCACACCACGATGATTATTTTTCATGGGAAACTTGTAATGTTTACTTATATGTATTCTTCACAAAAGCCATGCCTAAGACAATAAAGTGCTAATAAAATCTAAATGATAAATTAAAGACAACAAAGCCATAATAAATAATATAAATACATACGATAAAGATACTTACGAGCATGCAACTAATGAACAAGAAACAAGAACTACAGAGTAAAAGTGACGACATACGACAGCTAAAAATTTAAAAAGAAAAAACATTTTAAAGGAGAGTATAATAATATATCCATGAATATATCATTTAAGCGTGGATACCTTTATTTTTTTATAATACGTAAATAAAATAATGACGATCAAATAGAAATTACGATTAGATACTGTAAAATAAATCGTATAGGTATATATTATACAGACTTGTAAATTGTTGCTGTTGTAAATGCAAAAATGAGAAGAGAATATATAGAACAACATGCTACGCATTCTACAACTACATATTATTATTATCGTAATAATGATAAAATTGATATTTTACCTTAATACATATTGTAGTATACTCTACGTTTTGGAACGAGTCGAAAATAAATAACATCAAATAATAATATGTGAAATTGAGAAAAAACATTATCATATTATAGTACCAATCGCAACAACACTACAAAAATAATAAAATACTTAAGAAATCTTAGCACACTAATAGTAAATAGTAACTAACTAAATAATCTTTAAGAAATACTAAATACACTACTATTTTACTATTTATATTCGTTTTACTACAACTACTACTACTACTACTACAATTTAAGGAATCATTATTTCTAATAATTTCTATGAAGAAACTATTAAAGGTATAGTTAAAGTATTCATTCTTAGTACTATGTATAACAATCATTTGACTTGATTAATTAAGCAAATTTAGTCGTATTAAACTCAAAATGTATAATAATATTATATATCAGAATATGTAATAGATAATGATTATGACATGATCTTAAAATGTAAGAATATCAATATAAGTAGATTTTTTTTATTACAATGACAATATATTATTATTAACTTAGTTCTTATTCTTAATTGAAATTTGTTAAACATTTAAAATTTAGTGTGTTTCTTTATGACGTTATTCATCTACCTGTATGTGTACTCAATGCACAATGACGAGCTTTGTTTTTATCATAATATTATATAAGTACTCTCATGACAATATTTTATACAAATATAAAGGTTAATAATCATTGTTGTCGATATAATATTATTGTTACTATGTATTAACTATTTCCATTCCACCGAACTTCTTCAAATCCACAATTAACATACACATTATCCACTCATCGAACAAAATCATTTCATTTCAAGCAAAAATATTTTAAAGCAAAATAAAATCAACAGACTGTAGAAAAAACATTTACAACAAAGTAACTAGTTAATATAGTAAACCGAACCAAAAGTCGTATAGAGATGGTAGTCCCAATTGATAAAATATGCAATCAGAAATGAGAGTAAACAATGATATGCAGAGGCTCTTTTTCTTAAGTTTATTTATGTTGAGAAATGTTTTTCTTATTTCAAAATTTTAAACGTTATATATATTATATTATGTGATTGCGAATTTTATAGTTTAATAAGTAATAGATATATATATCTATACATATATAATAATATGTGTATCTATAGAATTTAATTAGTATTATACACAATCATTGATTTTACAGACAAAGATAAATAATAATATAGAGGAGAAATAAATGAATTTAGTTGCTACTACATATGATACATAAGTAATCATGAGAAAACATGTCCTGCTTTCACGCGAGTAAAAGCATTTCCGCTTTTCTCTATACTATTAAATTACTATAGTTATAATAATATAACGTATGCATATTATACATACATACATTTACCAAATATCTGCTACGTTGAAATCAAATGTTGTTAAACTATTAAAGTTTTAACATACATCATAATTAATAGTACTTGTTGATTTTATAATATATTATCATTGCACTACGCTTCTATTTTCTAAAAAGTTACCTTGTACTTTTACACTTTCCTTCATCGTTAGATATATAGGTACATTATTTATGTACAATTAGCGCTCTCTACTCAAGTTTATGCACACGCTAATAATAATAATAATTACTCATTTCATGATTTTCTGTGTATTCAAAAAATTTTGGTTTGTTAACCATCATTTTTGAAAATCTACGACTAATATTAAATTATATACAAACTAACATTAAAATTATATTTATATAATATATATACATACATAGATACCATGCAAGCTTTTAGAAAAAGCCAAACAGAAAGAAAAACTAATCCCTTATTTGAATACAAAACAATAATAATGATAATAAATCCTAGTATTATCTTCATAATAATAACTGTTTTTCATATATTATATACAGTTCATTATACTTTGTCTCATAGTTTCATACACAAAGGTAGCTCTCCTTCGCATCATCATCACCATCGTATTTAAATATTTTTTTGAATAATAATTTCATCTGTCATCTGTACGTTTGGCAGATAAATTTATATATTATGTTCTGTTGTAACATCAATTTAAACTTTAAACTAATCGTAAGTTAGATCACAAGTCCTTTAAAAAAAATTTCACACAAAAAAAAACGAAAAAAAAACACATTACTCAAATCAGTAGCAAACATAAACAACAGAGGAGACGATAATATAACTCAATCAATCACCCGTGCATTACATAATAATAATAATTAAAAATTAAGATTATAATATAACCTGTTATAAGTTAGGACTGATGTATGTTCATTTTATAATGCATTTTTCAGACTATTTAACAATCGTTTGTTTATCATTTTATTTGTCAACTTTTGACTCTGTTTCCTTCTCTCTCTCTCTCACGCTTTAAAATTATGCAGCATTTTCTTATAGAGACGTACCTACTTGAATAAACATAGGTGTATTTTTCTCCATATACGATAT
Source organism: Sminthurinus bimaculatus (assembly GCA_034698285.1). NCBI lineage: Eukaryota > Metazoa > Arthropoda > Collembola > Symphypleona > Katiannidae > Sminthurinus > Sminthurinus bimaculatus. Next base: position 3,796 of record JAQIVE010003503.1, on the reverse strand, counting down.
ATTACATACATTATAATAGTTGTATATTGTCAAGACACATTATACACAACGTACATAATACATACGTACATACACAGAATTCATATAAAATTAATACTAATAGTATCACTCCAGAGACAAAAGTAAAAAGTTTACCTATGGCTAGGGAAAAATTCTCTCGCTCTCTCTCTCTCGATTGTTTGCATTTTTACAGGAAATTCGGTCTGCTGAGTTGTATCCTTTTCTTTGATGTTTTTGCGCAGTCCATTAAATTTCAGATATTATCAACATACACTCAAAAAATGTCCACACTTTCCCTTAAAATTGTTTGCTGGTTTATATATTTTTTTATTTATTTTCTGTCAATAGTCTATTTTACTGGTTGACAGTATAAGTAGTATAGTTTCATCATTATCAGAGTTGATCCAAATTATTGTCCAAATTGAGAAGATTCCCTCCATTTGATTCAATTGATGCTCCCGTAGAATTTACTAAATTTAAACCCGACTGGGCTGCCCCACTAGTCAGACTTAATGGTGTACTGCTTTTTGTCACCATACAAGAACGAGCAACACTTTCGAATAATTTCTCAACTTCCGGAGCACAATGAACAAATTCATGTTGCCAAAATTTATAAGTTGGATTTTTTATTAGTTCGATAAAGGTCACCAGAAGACCCCAAGGATGTGGTCGATTTACCACTAATCTTTCTAAGAGAACTCGAGTTATTTGTTCCTGAAAAATGAAATGCAAAATCATTAAACATTTACTCATTAACACATTTCATTCATGAATCATAAGCATCAAAGTAAAGTATACATATAACACCTTTACATTTAAACTATTACGGATTTTTGAGCTACTTGAAGAGTAAGTTACCTGAACATCCTCCGTATTAGACTGGGCAAATAGATATAGGATGACCAAACTAAAATAATGCGTATGGCTTGATGGGAATCTTAATTGATTAGCCAGGGCATTCAAGAATAGGTATCGACCTTCTGTGTCCAAGTCAACAGCTAAATTTTGAAAGATGTCCATGTGAGATGTATGTGCAACGGTTGACATATTTGGTGTTTGATTTCTTGCCCGGATTGACGCAATGTGTTGAGAACCCACGTAGAGAACAAGAGCATTCATTAGTGGGATGTTGTAGCGAGTCTGCAGAAAAAATAGCAAGATACATTCATAATATTAAAATGTGTATGCATGGGCATCGTTTAAAAAAAATTAATGGGCAAAGAATTTAAATTTTCTATTTTATTGCTAAATTAACAAATAGAAAAAGGTAACTTACTCCTGGTTCATTGGCCTAAAAGTTTAAAATCGAAATTCACAAAAATATGTTTAACAAAACACGAAAACATTTTACAATATCCACTTTTTGTGGCCCCACCACCCATATAATAATATGTACATGAATTTTATTTTCACTCATATGCGTATAGTAATTAGTAATAAATAATGTCTCAGTAAAAAGTTTTCGTCAAAGATTTCAGAAACTCTAGTCTAGAAACATCAGCGACAAAATACTATTGAAATAATAATATGTGCATTGAATGATTAGCAATCAAAGACTTACTTGAAGATTAGTTCTAAGTTCTGACAAAAAGGTCACTGGGGCTCTTGTTTTCAAGTAAGAGTCTAAATCTTTCTTGAATGTAGCTGGTTGAATCATATTTCCGAAATTTGATAAAATTCTTGGTGCCATGGCTGTATCAGCTAACATTTCAAATTTTAAATTGGCTGTAAATGGATCAGGTAGTCTCATATTGCGAGGGAAAGCTGACAACACCAAATTCCTCATTTGGATGCAGTTAGGTGGAATTGCATCAAGAAAATGGTGACAGTAATCGCAGAGGAAATCTGGGAAATCATGCAGAACGACGAGAAGGACTCGGAGTGTTCCGCGATACAATGTTGATACTGGCTTAGCCAGTTCTGCATTCCTTAAAAATGGAAACAGGAATCGGAACAAGTCAAGTATTAATTGGCAGTACATGGCCCAGCATTTTTGATCGGCCGCCAAGGCTAACATTCTTGCGATAAAAAGTCGATTTCCAATTATTTCCAACCACGCATAAGCAAAACCAGGTACTTTGATTGGATTTAGTATGTGCATTGTATTACTAAAACCCGTCAGAACCTTAAAAGAACATAATAAAAAAATATGTTAGCAAAAATAGCCTCAAAAAAATTAATTTCAATTCTGTAGTGTTGGAAAAGTTATTTAGTGCGATGGTTTGTATGTAAAAATAGTACTAAGCTGAACGTTTCGAGCAATGATGTTGTAGAAGGTAAAATAAGGAAACTATAACATAATACCTGCATGCTAATCTGCTGGAATACTGGATCTTCTGTATTCAAGTCATAAAAGAGCATCATGAATAGTCGATGCTGAAATGAATACAAAAACAGGCATTAAATTAAACAAACTTTGCAATGTAAATTGTACTCAAATAATTAATGCTGGTATCACTAATAGGTACGAAATAAAACTTTTATTGCATAGGTGAATTAAAAAATTTCTTACAAATGGTAGCTGTTGGAAATCAGTTTTTTGAAGCTCGTGCTCTTGAATTAACAAACCGGCTACGATTCCAAGAAACTTATTCAATAAATTTACTTTGGGTGTCGGTGAGTCCCCAATATGACGAATCAAAAGCGCAACTAGTCTCACAAGAGCATCGATTGATTGATAACATTTACTCCTCACCAAAGACAATGGTCCAGCCTAAAACAATAATGTAGGAAATCATAATTTATTTAGTATGAGATAATATGAGATACTTGAAAAGTGTATCACTGTGAAGTATTATAATGAAGTGCATTGTCTCAGCATAAATTTATCGTCATAAATTAATTTTCAGAAACTCTAGTCTAAAACCATCATAGACAAATACATACTATTATTGTGTATTCGGCGGTTATTACCATTGCATTCTTACTCAAGGGATACGAAAATCAATACAAATGTTTATTTTTCTAAGACTAACGGTGAATGAAGTTTTTCACTGTACCTGTAAACCTTGATATACTTGATTCACGCAGCACTGGACACATATTCGGAAAAATCTTGTAATTACGTCATCAGATTTCAAAATACCAGATGAATTCAGTTCATGAATGAAGGAAGCGAATGCTTTACTGGAATCCTTTGGTGTTCCCTGAGTCAAGTAAAGTCTGACCCATTCTCTTAGCAAGATTTCAGATTTTTCTGATAAACCTTTGAATGTAAACACACAAAACAACATTAGAAATGTTTTGTTTTATTTTTCCATCTATTGGCAGCACAAATATAAGTTATAATATAGAAAATGTGGCGTAAGCTTAAAATGTTTAAAATATCTCAGCTAAATTAATCGTCATTAGAGCGTTAGGTTTCTTTTAGAACTCAAACACTCAGAAACTCTAGTCTGAACATCAGTGATATGTCATTGGTAACAAAATTGCTACATATAATGCTTGTCTAAATTTTAGAATTAAGGAAAAATTTACCTTGAGGATCATCGAATTCTCTACTTTGAGTGATACCAGAATGAATATGAGTCGTCGCACCTCCGGGAGCACGGTCAACAAAATCTGGTTCGTGACTCGCTGTACTTCTCAATATTTCAATGAGGTGGGGAAGTCCTTCTGGATGTTGTCTTGGATTTACTTGCGAACATCTGACTAGCATATCAACCTAATTTTCAAAGTTTAAATAGTTAATTTTAGTGTACTTCATAACAAGTCTATGAGTAGGATACCTAATATACAGGGTCCTCCAGAAAGAACAGCATATGTGGAAACTTTCCACTCGGGAATATTTCCCTAC
>JAQIVE010003502.1:0-16610 GCA_034698285.1 Sminthurinus bimaculatus | reverse complement strand
AGGGGAATAAGTTTATAAAAAATATCACAGCCTAAATATTGCTATTAACTCTTTCACATCACAATAATAAACAATTGAGTCACATAACAATTACATGGAGAATGGAGAAAAGTCATTTAATTAAATCATATAATATAATTTAGTCTTCATTAACATCGTATAATCGTAAACACTCCAAAATAATTGCATGCGCAAGCAAATATCTATAACAAACTAATAGTACTGTTGCTGTTAGTAAAATTTATTATGCCATAACTATTAAATACAAATAATAACATAATAAAATAATATATTGAAAAGGAAGTGAAAGTATAAGCGCTGTTTTCTATGAACAACCGATTGTAAGAAACAACAGCTCGTGTTGAAAAATGTCACGTAACATGCTAAACAATACTCATCTTTTCTAATATACCAAAATAATGTAGAGTAACTTCAGAACACATGCTTCACTACAGAAAATATATCCATAGTATTCAAACCAAACAATTGTGCGTAATGTGGTACATGATTTTCCTTCGGCCAAACTGAAGTTTCCATGCTGAACTATACTTAATATTGTATATATAGGTAAACTGGAAACTACAAAATAAGGTAAATAAATCATAATAATTATTGGTTCATTGAATGTTTAACAGCTAATAATGGAAAAAACCAGAACTTGCCTAAATCAAATTTTACACAAAATACCAAGTACCTCAATAAATGAATCCTTTCTGTTTGGACTTTCTTTCGTGAATCTCCGCAACAAGAAATCGTTTTTGTCTGGTTGTGTGTGAGTGTGTGTATTGAGGGTAAAAGTATGCAAGTTTAGTTTTTGTGAAATCACTGTCTACTGAGAGGTCATTGATTGTTTTGTAAAAAATTAAATTAACCAAAATTACAGTTTAATAATACTTTGAAGGATATTATTTTTTGTACGAATTGACTAGATTACCATTGGTCATAATATATACTGTAAGTAGTAAAAGTATAGTATTTTGTAAAACAAATTGAGTTACATCAGTGTCACAGTAGTTCTAAGCGACTAGTTTCTTTCAACTACATACACCGTAATAAGAGCTATGTGCCTCAGATTATGTACACTTAAATGTACGTATATATAAATATAGGGTGAAATTATAATGTAGTTAAGTGCGATTCGGTTGAGTTTTCTTTTTATATTTTATATCGTATAGTATATTAAACGAACGGGTCTGCAATATATTTTTCCTCCGTTCCTACAGAGCATTATCACAGATATCAAAAAGTGAAGAACATAGAGAACATAGAGAATCTTGTGTGGCGACTATTCGATAATGGTGATCACTTGTCACGATCAATGATTTCTAATCATACCTTTTTTAATTTGGGTATCAAAAGTTAGGGTATAGCTAGCAAACGAAAGAAAAGGAGTAGGGTAAAAGATAATATAGGATATAGGAAAACAAATTCGGTTATATTATTACAACCATGTTGCACATAATACTGTATAATATTTTTGAACTTTAAATACTATAAAGTGTATCTACATGAATAGTTAATAGTTGTACCGCGTCTTGTAGAATACATTGAAATCAACTATTATACGTTAGGTGGTTTTATTAGGAATGCATGCATTCTTTGGTTACATCACATCTCAATAATAACCTATAGTAATCAGTATTAGCTAGTACTGACATAATACCCTCTACTTCCCTAAGTATATCATACCAAATATTCGTCGATATTTTATAATATCAGGACTAACTAAATTAACTCCTCGTATACTCAATTAACGACTAAAGTTACTTGGAATATGTTCAAAAGGGTATTCTTACATTATTATTATTATACTTATGCTTACTTATTTTACGTGTAGTTTTTGTAATTTTGTGAATGTTTTGTTGTGATATTCTTTAAAAATTTATCACAAAAATGCTTAAAAGTTTAATCTCCATAATGCATAATAATATAATTCAAATTATCACATAAAAATAAGAGATGTATTGATGCACCTAAATATTTTTTCAAAGTTTAGTTTTGATACCCCTGCTTATATATAATATAATTATACACATAACACTATTGTGTAAAGTACAAATATAGTAATGTAATATTAAATTATAATTATTACTATATTATCTTTAGTATATAATACAGATCACAATACTGACAACATTTCAAAAAAAACCCATCATTTTCAGTGTTCATTTTTTATTTTGAACAAAAGCGATGGTCATTACTGTCATTACTTAAGGGATCGAAAAAAAATGGCTAGAACTAAAAAAATATTTGGGTTACAAACAATAACCATATAGGTACACATGTCGTAAATTCCCATTAATACTAGACTACACGATTTTCAAGCTAAGACTGCAATAATTAGTAAGCGGACTCTAAAACTATGCTGTAGGTGTCCAAAAAAATAGTACAATGACCGTTGCAAAAGGACGAATAAATCCCGCTAGTTACTCATTTATACTATTGAATAAAAACAGAGTGAACATGTAATTTAAACTTCTATTATTCATATTCACACGAATTCTATTACTAAGTGTTGTATTACTGTACTGGTCGGAAAGATAATGATAAAAAAATTGCATAATCAAGAGTTCTTCGGAGACATGTCCAAAATGCAATTAATGGAAGAAGAAAACACTGGACAGGGAGGGAAAGGGAAAGAGTGGGCTAAAGACTATAGATTGACATATGTAGGTTCAGGGAGAGGAGAAGGTACAGCATGAGGAGGTAAATGAGTACCTCCTCCTACATGACCAAGTGACCCATGAGCACCCGACGTGAGTGAACTAATGATACCCATTAAATGTTGACCATGAGGAAGTCCCCCACCGTGATTCGTGCTATTGTTATTAATACTACTGCTATTGGTATTGTTACTGCTATTATTGGGAGGATGTTGGGAGGAAATGGAAGAACTATTCGCTGATGTATTGTGGCTATTGTTATTGATGGAGTTGTTATTATTGTTGATTGTATTCTTGGTATGACTATTGTGTGGTGAACTGAGAGAAGAAGTAGCAGAGGTGGAAGAGGAAAGGCCGTTGTTAAGAAGAGAAGCTGCAGAAGAGATATTGGCTGGAATTCCGCTGCCCGTGCTTCCCCCCACGTTATAACTTGCCAGACCCGCCGAAGAAGAAACATGACCAGGGCTATACAATCATGATTATATTACGCATATCACATAATCAGACATCACACAATTTTTTTTCAAAAACAACGACAAAGAAACGAATGTACTGTTATCTCTATCTCTCACGTCGTTTTATCCCTGTTGAATTGTAAATCGTTTTTAGACAAGGATAAAATCCTCCCCCAAGTTTTTACAATAAACAGTCAACCAATGTACTATATTATTATTTTTTCGAGCTTATGTCTCATCAAACCAATATAGTATTTTAAATATTTTCAAAGCTATAAAAACAAAAACTGTCTAGAGCCGCGAGGAATTTTATTTGTATCAACAGAAAATAATAAAATAAACGAAACCCATAGAATAATGTACACTAAGTCTAAATAATGGCTACACAATTCTATCTAGTTGAAATAAAAACTGTTCTAAAACATTTACGTCTTTTGTGCCTTAAAACAAAACTGTATACATACTCCGGAAATGGGCATCTATTTCTGACTTGGTTTACCTAAATGTAAGTACACCTGCTAATAGTTTTTATTGCAATATAATGTAATGTCCTGTACAATAATACGATTATACTGTACATACAGAAAATGTAGGAGAAAGACACGGACAATATTTTGTGCAACTACAATTAAGAAAAGATTAAACCAATGAATAATAATAATAAGGAAGCTCAATTATTGCATTCGACTATACATCAAACAAACTACATGGGTTAAACATCATGAAGTAGAAACTAACAATATTAATACGTAACTCATAAATTTATGTCCAAGAGGAAAAACCTCACAACACTTTGCATTCCACAGTATCTACAAATTACAAAAAATAATACCACAAGCATTATTCAATCGCAGACGAATAGCCGTGAAAACGTAAATAGAAATAGACTAAGTATAATTAAAAAAACTCTTGATGATTTCCATATCCCAGTTCAAAAATAATGTTTTAGGAAATTGAACAGTTCGTTAGTAGTTAGTTAAAGTTAATACTTATTTTATTTTCTATTTTCGAAACACTGTTATTCAAAATTCAAAAAAGTATAGTGGTGATAATTATTGTTGGTAATTTTTTTTTATCACAAGAGATTTAAACTCAGTATACTGCTATTTTTCGATAAAATAAGCATTCGTAACATACTGATAACAAAACTATTGATGATAGTATAAAAATGTGATGTACAACTAGTATACAAGTACAATTAATCAGTGCTATAAACTGTAAACTATTACGGAGGGATAGAAAAGGAAACAATGAATTTCAGAAAATGTGTCATGCTCGCTAGTTTTGAACACGATATTACAATCTATACTGATTATTATTATTTTTACGTTACTATTACAATCTGTAATCTGTAATATAGTACTTATTTATTGTAATAATTGACAATATTACAATAAATGCCCCAAATAAAGTATTCAACATTAATTAACAAAAATATGGTCTAGTAGAATATTTGGAATGGTATACTACACATATGTTCAAAAATATGACTCGAAACATAATAAATTAAAATTAAAAAATAGATTTTATTTGCCTAACACTACGCTTGATGAATAAAACAAAGAAAACGGTAATGAAATGTAGTAAAATACAAACTAAATACTTCCGTTTCTAATGCTATTTGGATTATAAACAGATGATAGAAATAAATAATACGTATTATACGACATTACTTACATGAAAAAAACATACAAAACAAACTATGGTATTGTCGTAGAGGACTGGTTGACTGTAATATTTGAGTTCAGGGGACAATTATATGACATCTGATTATGAGTTTGCAAATATATATCCCTTCTGGTTCTGCCTGTCGACGTCAATCGATGACTGAACAAGCTGGTCTGACAGTCTGACAGACACCTTCTGAACATCCCACCGTTTAGTGTTTTATTTTTTAGAAATTACGAGTTGTGTCTTTCAGGGGAGAATAAGGGGACAAAAACTTTATTAAAACAAGAAAACTCAAGCCGAATCGTGAATCGTAAAAAAATGATTAAATAGGAGTGATTTCGGTTAATAAAAAGAAATTACTTGGTAAGTATGAGCAATAACTGAAAAAACATGAAGATTTACCCCAACCTATTGTATGTCAAGGAGCAAGTTTTTTTAAAAGAAAGGACAATTTAAATATATATTCATAACACAAGTAGATACATTCCTTAATAACGAATCGTTATTAGCCCCTCTTTTGTGGGAAGACACATTTTCTGAAATTTGCCCTGTTACTTTCCTATCTCTCTATTGTTTGCTGTTGTAGCATTATTTTTTAGCTGTGTGTTTTATTCCTGTGTTGTTATAAATCATCAGGAGTCATGAGGTCAAAAATCTTTGCTAGTTTTTCGAATGTGATATTTGTAACATGGTGTGCTATGCTATTGCTGTCGAGACTTTACAGTTATTAATTTTTCCCATAATATTCCTGTCAGAAAAAGTAATCACCCCTGGCATAACGGTTTAATATTATTATACGATATGCGAAAATTGTTTGACATTAGTTTATGAATGCCGAACAAAACAAAAGGATGACTAAACAGAAGAATATTTTCCGATGCATACAACAATTTGTATCTACAGATTTACGTCAGAGAAAATAATAACTATTAGATAATAATGAAAATTACTTGAGAACTAAAGGAGAAATCGATTTCAGTAATATTAACTTAAATCACGCAACAGTCAATGAGATGAAAAAAAAGGAAATGACACCAATACAATGATCAGTATTATTAGTATGCACAAGTAAAAATAATATAAAGACCGAAGGAAGAGGAAATATGCCACAAGAAGGTTTAAAATTTCTCAATAAAAAAACAAAGTAATAAATACTTATAACTATTCTTATATTCATAACTATTATAATTGTAAAAGATATTACATGATATGACAATAAATTACATAAGAAACATTCAAGAAGCAGAGCATTCTCAATTTGAATATTTTATAATCCACTAGCTAGAGCAGTGGTATTTTGAAACCGTTGTTAAAAATCATGGATCACAAACAATAGTTTCGTAGTGATTTTTTTTAAACAAGCTATAAGAAGAAACATTTCAAGTACTTCCTACAAAAGAGGTAAGAAAAACAACAACAATCAAGCATGGCGAGAATTAAGTTATCCTATTTATTTGTTCGTGTCTTCTCACATTCCTCAACTTTGCTATTATAAAAATAAAAATAAACGTGAAATTTTCTAAAATTGCCTGTCCATCAATGTGTCCGAAAAAGTAATATTATTGCAATAAACCTACTGCTTGCACGTTCATATTAGTTATTAGTTAGTAGAATAATAAGAAAAAAACGGACATTTTGCATTGTTTTTTAAATCAAATATTTTATAACCTAAGTACTCGATTTCGTCGGTGCAAGACATGAAAAAAATGATAAAATCGTAATAAGTAATAGTAATAGTATAATACCAATAGTAATTCATAATAATATATAATCTTAATGCATAATTTATTTATGACATAATGATAAACCTGAGACAAAATAATGCTGTACCCATCCTTTTTAACTTGCATTTCCTCTTAAACTATACTTGCGTTTGTCATAATATATATATGTATCTACTATCTACCTACACAACCTATGCAGACATACATACAGAGCGCGTCAAATAATTTAATATACAGCGTAGTTACTTATTGCATATCATACTATACAATTGTCACGGAAGTGCGGTAATTAGTAAGCCCCAGAGAAAAGATAAAGTAGTCAAGTATCTTACACAGAGATTTTTTCTATTACTTTTATGTATCAGTCTTCAAAATATAGAAAATCCGGAAACAATTAAAAGAAGGAGCCATATAAAATATATTTACAACAGAAAATTAATCGCGTAATTATTCAACAGAAAGTTTTATAATATATCCATTACGCGTGAATTATAGTTCAGAATAGGCTAATTATAGAAATTTAGTCGTATAAATTTACAAAGACAGAAGACGATTTCATTATTATTTTTCAAGAAAATCAAGCTCTGCATTAGTATTTAATTTGGTTTTTTGATTTTTTTTCCTCCTTTCCTTTAATTCTTGACAAAAATATTATTAGTAAACAATAAATGAGCAGTACATACAACAAAGCTTAGGTTAAGTAAAAATGGGAATAAGTACTTGCCTGCATGGTTTACACCAATTTTGTTGCTGATCCAGCCCATACCTAGCCCGGCACTTCTTCATACTGTTACCTGCTTGAAAAAAAGTTATGACATTTAAGTTTGAGATTCAACTGTGCCCAAAAAATCAGCATAATGCATTTTCTCCAACCAAATTTTCATCTCATAATGAACACTTAATTTTTATATATACCATAATCATTTGCCACAAAAAAGGAAGAAATCAAACTTGGGGTAAATTAAAATACAGCATGTATGCTTAACATACGTATTGTTTCAATTTTAAACTGCCATATAATAATCAAAGACGAAAGTCGTGTGTTATTTGCGTAAAACAGGAAAGAAAAAAACAGACGTAAAGGGATATTATTACAGGATGCATATGATGTATATTAAACTTACTATGTCTCGGGTGTAATATAATCAGAATTAAGACAATTTAGGGAATGTGATTCCGATAAACTACCTATGGTTAATCATTATAGCATTTACCTAGGCTGTTTATCGTAATTCAATTTCACATTGTCCCTCTTTTTTTAGTCAATTTGGATTTTAAAAGTTTTTGTTTCATAATTGGGCTTTACTTTTGCCAACCCCCATCAGTTTGAATTTTTTTCCCATTGTATTTTACAGTAAAAGAAATTGGTTATAATGGTTTATTTTAGCTGTGGGGAAGTTCAAATACCTCCATCAAATTTCTCCTGCTTTTTCTTCCTCTTCTTTTCGTGATGAGTCCTACTCTGTGCTGAGGACCAATTCGGATACATTTGCATATGTAACTGTCTTTCTCTACGGGCTAACTCGTAATATTTCGCTTGTTCCTCTCGTCCTAGTGCGTGCCACTATACGAAACGGGTCAATCCAACGTCATCATAAGTTTCTCGTAATAATTATAATTATAATGGAAGTAATTTTATTAGTATTATAAATAATAAAAGTATGTCTTTTTATAAATGCAAATACTGCCGTTATTATACAGTTTGTAACTAAATTATGATTACCTTTTAATTGAGAAAGTTTAAATCATATTAATACCCAAATACATTATTATTATTATTATTATTATTATTACGTGTATAATAATAATAATGAAAAGAAATGGAGTACGCTATATTATTTCATCTTGAAATAATCTATTATTATCACGAAATGCCATGTATATAGTATATACTAGACTAATCCGAATGACAATAATATAAGCGTAGAAAGTCACACAATATTTACTTTTTCTTTAATTTTGTTACTAAATTATTCCATCCACTTTGCACCTCCTTTCTCTTGTTTTACACTCCCAGTTATATGTTACGCATCTTATAAATTATCTATACTATAATATAGATAGAATATCCTACTATGTTTATAGTTAATAGCATTATAAGAGGTGCTTTTAAAATTTAGAATGAAATCTAGAAAACATCGGAAGGAGCAGTTGTGCATTGTTCTACTTAACTTACTGATACTAAAAAACCATGATAATCATAAACACGACCTCAATATTAACAATCTTGGTAACATGGGAAAAGATGAGAAAGGAGAAAAAATAATATTTAACAACCGCAATACGTAATAATGCGATAAACTGGATACCAATCGCCCGATTCGATTAGAGACTCAACACAGGAATGTACATATATTACTTTATGAACAAGCGAAATTGATACATGGGTATATTAAGGATATTATATCTCCATGGAAGAAATTTATAGACTAAATAACACATGATAACGACATATATACACAATATACATCTATGCCATTATATCATGTTATAGAATTCGGGAATCGTTTCGAGATACACGAATTGAATAACATGAAAATAACGATCGATCCACTATTGTATCGCACCGATGGGTTGGACATTCAAACGATTTAATTCCACATTGACATTAAACTTTGAGGGTGTGACAAGGAAAATTTCTCTGTTCCCTTGTAATTTGTAAATAGTTGGTGGCTTTCGGTAACAAGTATACATTAATATATATTTGATTATATACATACTGATAAAAAACATGGTTTTTCATAAACCACTGATCTGGGGAATTTTTACTTTCTTTTTTTAACTTTTTTGAGCAAATGAAATTTAACTGTGTATTGCATACACAACAATAACACATTATTATATACATATGAACAAAAAAATCTGGTTGGTGACAAAGATAATAACATTACAAAATAAATTTATTTGTGGTTGGAAAATGCACAATACCTCCATCGGAAGCTTTCTCTTTCTTTCGTTTCTTCTTCTTAGCTCCGTAGCCATAATTATCCCTAGCTGACCAACCTGGATATAATTGGAGGTGTACGGCCCGCTCTTGCCTGGCTTTTTCATAATATTTTGCTTGCTCGTCCCGACTTAAAGAATGCCACTGCACGGCGGACCATTTCAGAGAGAAATACAGAGAGAAATATCAATAAATATGAAGTTTTGAGGAAACTATTCCAACTTTTATCCGTATTTGCAAAGAAATTTTAAATCAAAAGAAAACCTAGATTTCGATTCCCTAATGTTATAATTCTCTTCCATCTATGAAAACTGGAAACATTTATTACATCATGCTCTAATGTTTTACGCACACATATATACTGTATACTGTCTATTATTTCACTATTAACTACATTATTACATACTGCCAACTTATGTAATGTTCACCTATAAATAAGTATGTATATATTATATGCATATTACAATACAATGGTATGTAGATTAGAAATCAGAAGTAAAGAGATCTGAGAATCGACATTTTCATGTCTGCTCTGGAAGATGATGCAAAAATATTTGAGACAAAAGTGAAGCATGGAACCTCTTTGGCGATTTTGTCAACAGACAAGTCGCACAGTGATCCAGGTACAACATAAAAGCGTTCTGCTTTCTGAGTCAAAATTTTGATTTTTCTAAAATGTCACTTTTCAAAGTCAATTTACTATCTGTAAAAACATGCGTGATAAAAATCAAAAAAAAAAAACAACAACAAAAAAAAAGAAGGAAAGAAAGTAACTAAACTAAATTAAGGTTTCTAGCCTGCATAAATATGGAATTAATGTCTAACGTGCATGTAAATTGCAATTTTAAAACATCCATTATCTGGCTTAGTGTTTAGCCTATTTTGTATCCATAAATATCACTTATTGTACTATCAGACTGTTCCCCGTTTGCTGGAATATGATGGGAATCCCATGCTTTACTATAAGTTTTAGCATAAAACGGCAAATGTGAATCACATTATGTGATTCAAAAACCTTAAGAAGTCATACTGGCTACATCGATTCACATTGAAACTTAGTTTGGGGCGAAAAGAAGCCTATCAACATTCTATGTAACTGATTTTAACTGGCAAATTTTAAAAAAATTAAAACTTTCTTTAGGAGCATGGGGCGCATTTTCGTAACATCTAGAATCTAGATCAATGTATGTCGTCATAAAAAAAATCCAGTGCCATCTTGCACTCTGCTACTCTCATCTGAATTATTTTTAATCCCAAAATATTAACGGTCACCAAGCGTCTTTCTTACCTCTTAACCTACACTACACCAAAAGTTAAGTCTCCGAATCCGAAAAAATTAAGACACAAAAAGATAAAAGATTCTTGTGAAGTTTTTGCACAACGAAAAAAAATACAAATAAACTAATCAGGTTTTAGGTATAAATCAACCAATGAACAAAGAAAATTATTTAACAAAAAAATGAGTGTAGGTCGAATCAGATTTGCATACACTCTCACACATGTAGTGCCTACAGATATAAATTTGCCAAAGTTACTCTGAGCTTTTCTTTGTTCATCGGAGTGGACTGCACAAAATACAAAGGACCTACTTACTGAAAGCAGTCAAATATTTGGCAATGTATTTATCATTTATCAACAGCTATGTACATTGTACATCCCTCCTTACAAATTGTCAAATTTACACTTGTCTTATTTCCAGTGACGTAAGAGTGTTTTTAAGCTGCAGTACACTTCCTCTCATACTCGTCGTTAACTATATTGTACATAATACATAATACCAGAAAGTAACTAAAGTAAGAATTGAAGATACTTGAATTTTATTTACGTATGCTCATCAAACAAGTTAATTAAAAACACCTGGGATTAACACAGAAACTCATAAGTTGGTTTCTCGTTTTTCTTGGCACTCCGTGAATTTATTAGTTTATAACTTCTGGACAACGCTCAGTTGTTGGTGGATGAGGAATTAAAGAAGCACCAATGTAAATCCTTTCCAGGCTTTTAAATGTTGCTATGACGTAAAGTCTTAGATAGGGCAATACAGTATAAGATTATCATGCCTTAATATTTTTTAAAGCTAATACTGGTCCTCAGTGAGGACTCCTCACAACAAATGCACATTTTAAAGAAGTTATAAAATCATGAGTTCACGAAATACTTAAACGAATTTATTGCTGAATGAATCCCTACTGCGAAAAATAAGGGATAATAATTTGGTTATGTAGACTAGTTATATAGCGTATCACAACTTCGTTTTTATACTTAAACATATCTTTCCACAATGTATGAAATGAGCGACAAAAAAGGTGCAAAATGTTGATCGAATATTGGTAGCAACAAATGCTTTGGTGGGTGGGTTCTTATTATTTTAAAACGAAAGGAAGTAACATTAGAGTATCTGTTTTCTGTTCCGGGCCTGTTTGCTAGGTAAAAACAGTAGTAGCAAACATTTCAAAAGAAATTCTTATTTCCTTATTTTAACAAGTATAAATAACTTAATTTTGAAAACATGAATAGCAAAAAAATAAAATTTCTCAACTAAAAGTTTAATCTTAATGATGTATTAACATTCATTGATGATGCCAATAATTTTATAAGCAGCAAAAAATACTATTACTTCAGTATTGAATACAAACAAAAACTTACTCTTCTTCCGAGTATTTGGTTTATGGCTGCACTCTCTTTAAGCGTACATTCTACAGAAATGTAAGTTCATAAGTTTATATTGAAAACATAAAAATCAGAAGCATATAGTAGTATTGCACAATTCATTACATAAATACTTTAAATTTTAGAAAAATGAAACGTGTAAAAATAGATGAAGGTTTACGTGAAGTTAAAATTAACAAGTAAAACACAAACCTGCTACGACTTTTGCTCGCATTTCCTTCATGTACAACATGAAAGCGTTCAGAGGTTTTTTAATATGTGGTTTCTTCTTGTCATCTACAGGGGAAACAAACAAAGCCCAAATGAAAATATTGAACCTAAGTAATAATAACACTTATTGAAGACTTATATAAGCGGTGTTGCTCGAAAGATTAATATTGTAAATTGTAACTTCGACATTGTCACAGATGGTGTAGTACTTAAGTAAGTACTTAATGATGTATATTATATATTACATATTATATTATGCATACATTTATATTTGATATTAATAGTTTTCTCTAATTGTACTGGAGTACTGGATATTTCACTTACTTTGACTATTATTTGATTGTTCGGAAGCATTTTTGGAACTATGTTGTGTATCAGAACTGGACTTCTGGTCGGTTAAATTTGACGACGACCTGATAGGACATAAAACATTAAATTTTATCAATTTTATCAATACTATCAATACTATCAAAACTTTATATTATATATTAGATATAAGAACGGTAAACACTACATAGAATAAGTCCTTGTACTCTTATTCTAGTCGGTACTTATTAAACGGTAAACTTCTCTCTATGTTTATTGAGATCCAAATTTTACTTTCGCCATCTATTAGTATGAAGAAAGAAACATTTGGATCTCCATAGAGAGAATATTATTATTACCGTATTGTTCCATTTAGTAAGACACGTCCAAATAGTAGGACATACCATAGACTTTACCATTTGATTCCATTACATGTACATACTTTCCATGGTCAAAAACTTAAAACGTGGGACAGTCTCACTAAATGGAACAATACGGTATGTTATTAACGTATTATTAGTATTAGTATTATTTCAGTGAGAAAAAAAATCCCCTCTGGGATTGTGAATGATACCAAACGAAAGAGCGTCAGGTCGAGCTTAGTCGAAAACCGTTCTCAGACCCTCATAATAATATGCAAAATCTTGTCCAGGGATTTTAAAAAAATGTATTTTTTATGATTTTATAAAACAATTAAAAATACAAACCTGTGATTGTGATCATCATGCTTGTTTGAGGATGAGCCGACTAAGTGATGATGAGCTAAACTTGCATGCGATGTTAAACTAGAACCTTGAAGAAGTCCGCCTGGAGAGAATCTATAGAAATCACTGGAAAATTAAAGAATTCAATGAATAAATTAGTTCAAACAAAAAGCATACTTAAACTTAAAAACCATACTTATTACTTCTAATTAGTTTTTGTATGTATCGGGCGATTCAGGGTCGAGGCCCCTTATGTATAAGATAGTTAATTTTTCCTTGCTACCATCAGCTACCATATTATACATATGGGCCCTCGATCCTGAATCGCCCTATACATACTACTAAACAATTTCTGAGTAAATTCAACAGCTTCAGAGTTGGAAATAACAAGTTAATTTTCATTTCAATAAGTAAGAAGTGATTTTTAAAAGCAAATTTCTAATAAATAAATTATAAAATAGTAAAATAAAACAATAATTACCTAGGAAGAGATGTGGGTGGTATCGAGAGTGAAGGAGGGTAGTTGCGAAATCCGGCCGATGCTGCTGGATTTCCTGGATTTGAGATCGAGTACATACTTTGTGCGTGCCTGGGGTAACGCCAAGAATAATAACAAAAATACATTTCAGTAAGAAACAGCTGTATTGCAATTTATTCAGTTGAAGAACAGATTTTTACGAAATTGAGAATGGTTAACGTCGATAAAATACGGAGGGACAATCTCCTCTGCTGTAGTAGTTTTTCTTGATATCCTCTAAAGTTAAAGACTCGGAATTCAAATATAGAGGATGATTATAATATAGGATGTCACAAGCAACTTGAAAGTAAATGATGAAGAGCCGCTTAACTCCTATGTAACTTATATAGGAGATACGCGGTTAATCGTCTTGGCAATTCAAATATTTACACAAGGAACTTTATAATTGTTAACAATTAGCAAAGATTTGTAAAACATCTGTGTCTACAAACATTATTTATACAGAAATGGGGGGGGCGTGGGAATACTGAGGCAAAATGAATGAAAACTATGGACAGACGGACGACAAAAAAACAAAGGTGTTTTTGAAAAACTTTGAAAGTTTTCCTCTAAAAGACTTGTAAGTTTAACCTAATGAATATTTTTTTCATTCGAATCACTTCAAAAAAAGACGAAATTAATAATTCCTGCTTATCTGTGTGTGGAAAGTGTGTACACACAACACACAATGAAAACAAAAAGTAATAGCACATCCTTTTAAAATAAAAAACGCATTTTGCCTTATCGTCTTGTGTCTAACCATTTATTCTAGTTATAACAGTCTGCATATTAAGATAGTATTCATGTTTTATACAGAGCGATGATTCAAAGAAATACTCAGTTATTGCAGATTGCAGTGCATATACTATTATTTTTACTATCGCATAGATTACATAGTATTAGTCATTATCTTGGTGATTTCGATATTAATATATTACTCCGTTGTCTCTGCACTAAGATACGGCTGTGGATATAGATCACACTGAGAAGGTATCATCAAATTATTCTTCCCGTTGTTGGCAGTACTCTGACATTGCGTACTGCTTATTATACGGTGGATAAATGGAACCGTTCAAAGTAATACATACATGTATGCTGGTGCATAAAAACAATACTACAGCAGTATGGTAATTTGGCTTTTTGAACCACAATAAAAAAATCCATTTAAAAGTAAAGTATTAAAAAGCTGTCTTACCATGACGCAGTGACTTCTGGCAGAACACCGTATGGATATTGACTGCTAAATGGGTACATTGGTGACCGGGACAAACCTATTTAAAGGCAAATGTGCAAAATAGATGCATTATTAGTACACATTATAGACACTATAATATAATATGGTGTGTACCTCGAAAAAGGTACATACATCTCCTTTCATTCTGCTATGAGTTTGACACAAGTCTTCATTCACTAGCATAGACATTAAATATCATGGTATTGCATACACGTATGCATACACGTATGCATACATAACACGGCGGATATAATAACAAAATGTTGCTCATGAGCTTATTTCGATGATGATTACATAGATCTCTGCACTTGATTCTTCTGAGGAGAAAACGAGCATTTCGAAATGTGCCTCAGATAGAATGTTTATCCACAATGGAACGGATTCCTCTCATCATAAACATAAAACTGAAAGCATAACAACCATAACGGTATAACTGCAATAAGATAGCCAATTTGCAATTCATCAAGGAAGGAGAGAAATCCTCGCCAGAGCAGATGCATGAGCTCCAGCCAAAATTCCGTCTCAAAGTGTACAATATAATATGAGTGCATAATGCATTTAATGAATAAATTATGCATTACGCATGTGAGCAACTGAAACCGGTAGTAATCATAACAAAAACCAGGGTACATAAATGGATATAGTTGCAGAAAAGCAGGAGGAAATAAATAAATTATAATATATTATAATATGTATGTATATAAAGGCTACAAGTTACAAGACAGAGAATAGAGAATCACGGACAACTAACATTGTGAGTTTCCGTGAGCAAGAAAATTTTACAGATTTAACCTACACATGAGGGAAATTCTGGGGAGCAAAGATGAAAAGCATCAATATAAAAATGACTTCTCTTTCCACTTTTTAACTGCTTGCGAACCATTACATCATCATGCACTCAAACATCAATTTAGATCGCATAATGCACATCCTAATTGTGTACATAACGATCTAATCATCATAGTATCAGCTCAAATGGAAAGAAAGAGAGAACCTCAAAAACTGGCTGCTGAATGCATACTTATTTATTTATGTGTACAACTGTGGGAGATTTTTTTAACTTCATGACGTGCATCCCAGCATCATCAATCATAAACATCAACATTTTTCTCTTTTAGCCTTTTCATAACTAAAAAAGATGGCTAATCGCGTAATAACAACAAGCCAAGTTATTATCGCATGCCGATAGTGGTGTAGGGATCAAAACCAAGTATTGGCCTGTCTAACCAGTAACCAGTACAAGTTTCGATTAAGTTCAAGTTTTTCCCTACCTTGATTCCCTCTGACTGTCTTTGTGGAACCAACGTGGGGTGGCTTTCCCTTAATCCAGCCTTTTTTTTTTTGAAAAACCTTTTTTTCTTCCTCAATCTATAATGTTTTCCTCAATCAATTTTTTTCCGATTGGCCCTTTTTCAAAATTGTAAAAGTATGTAACCGTGTTCAGACAGGCCAAAAACAGATAATATTTTTCTGAGTATACTTTGTATGCAACTGTCTTCTTAACACGTTAAT
>JAQIVE010003501.1:0-16611 GCA_034698285.1 Sminthurinus bimaculatus | reverse complement strand
TATACATTCTATTTATTTGTAATATAATATTTGTGTACAATATAGTATTTATTTCTTATAATAATATAACGTATTATGCACTGTGTTGTGTAATATAACAGTTTTTAAATATTCATGTATTCTATTTATAATATAATATATAGTATATATAATAATAATATAGTTTATTTTCTTCAAATTAAAATGAATAAGTCAGACTATATGAGTGTTTCCTTCCTCTATCTTCAGGCGTGGATCCAGGGCATATTTACTTGCAATGATAAATTTGTCAGTTTTTAAACTATATAATATGTATATATCTAAGGGGGTATATAACTTTGGATTCCAGATCCGCCACTCCAATCATGGTTCATTTCAGATCATTAAGTTGCAACTTGTAGTTATAAGGATCATACCAACCAGCAATGTAGTAACAGATATTATCTTGTAATGATGATGATGCATTGTTGTTTTTGGATGGCCATTTGGTGAGACAACCAACTTTCTCCTTAAATTCTGCAAAGGGCAACACTTCGCATTTCTTTGCAATTGTTTGTACGTCATTCTCGTCAATGTGCGGCGATTCAAATAGAGCACCCTGTGTGCAAAGAAAAATAATTTTTACATTAATATTTCAATATTGCAAACAGTAAGGATGGGAAACAATTATTTGTAAGAACATTGTGTAGTGTGTGTACATACCGCATATTTTAAGCCTTGAAGTTTACGGCTATTCGTTTTTACTTCTTCTGGATGATAAAACCATCGTACATGGACAACTTTTTGTCCTTTCTTTTCCCAAAATCGCTCAACTCGACCTTAAATTGTCAAAAAAGGATAGAAGTTTGAGTAAAATTGAATTTAAAAATTACAATGTCATGATATTAAGGAATAGAGAATATTATAGTACATCATAGTAAATAAACATTGGCAATGATTAAAAATTGAACATAAAGTGTTATAATTCTAACACACAACACACATGTATATTAAAAGCATTTACCTATAAATGGCCTTTCGTTTCCATTTGAAATGAAAAGAGCAGAGTCCCCAACATTAATAATTTCATCTCCTCGTTGAATTCCATCGAAAAATTCTTTGTTTCGATCCTTCTTGGACCTCGGCTTCTTGTAACCAAGGCCTTTCCATGTCCAATATAATAAACGAGAAGAACGTTTCTCTTTCTCCTCTTCAAACTTCCCAACTTTGACACAATACGATTCTCCACAATCGTCATCTTCGTGATCTCCACTACAGCCACTCTGACTTCCTGTTGCGGAAGAATGACGTCGTTTCCGATGTTTCTTTTCAAGCGTTAACAGAGGATTGGGGTCATATTCTATTGATCACAAAATGAAACAAAAACTATTAATTTTAAACTGTTTTAACATTTTCATGCTGTATGCTGAACAATGTAAGAGTACGCAATTAACAAATACGGAATGCAGTCAACATAAAAAAAGTTGGCCTTCTCTAACAACATTACTCATGTTTCAAACACTGTTGTCGTAATTTTCTCAATGTTACCTGACACTGGATGGTGAGGAGGCAAAAGTCGAATTTCGTTCAATTTTATTACACCAGTATCACCATCATCAAATTCAATTGGAATCAAATCATTTTGAGGATCATCTGATGGCATATAATCGACAGAAACTTTGCCAGGATATAGTCCAGAATACTGAGGTGACCAATAAGCACATATTCGGAGACCCGTTGTCAAGCTGGGTGGTTTAACTTCACGAATACATTTCTAATATTTAGGGAAACAACAAGAACCAAAGTCAACAAATTATTAATTACTATAGACATTAGACATCACAAAATCATATTGTATATACATATAATACTTTTAGAGATATATTTTATCATTCCTATCATCCATTCTAAATGAAGTATACATAAAGCTATGCCTATAGTATATGATATGCTACGACAAATTGAGAATTCCCTTCCATAATACTCGACAAGTATTCTGTACACATATCTGATATTGGCTATACTCTGATTGATTTTTAGTAATCAATAAAATATAAACTGCTAGTTTCATTCAACGCTCCGCAAAATAATAACAAAACAAATATTACATTGCAAGCTCGTGCACAGTTTCGCAGACATACCATTATGTGTACAATTTATATATTTTATGCAGAGGTCCAAGTTTGTTTTTTCATTTACCTCAAGAACTTCTTCTCTTGAAAAAATGAAATGGGGTGGTTGTCCTCTTTCGTTATCCAATGTTACACCTAAAATTTGACAATAATAATATACAACATTAGATTATATACCAACTGCCTCACATTTTTCAAAAAAACAACTGTAATATTTCGTTTTTCAGCTATAATGATAATAATAATAATGTAAGAATGATAGAGAAAAAAGGGGATTCGTTCATATAGTCAAGACGGCTGAGAAAATTTAAAAGATTGTGTGCATATTCATCGCTTGAATACATTGAAAGTAAATTTGACCATTAAAATAACATGTACTCTGAATTGCATCAGAGTACAAAAAATATTTTTTCGAACGCTGCCCCAATTTTCCTTGTCACTTCCACTACACACTAGAAACGAAACAAAATCAACTAACCATAAACATCGGGGGCGGCTATTATTAATAGTTTTCCAGTGTAAAAAAGTCCTTGAATTTCCGTAAGAATCCTCATATCATTGATCATTTCTGCTACACTTTCAATAGAAACTTTCTCGTGAGCGGTATTGTCTTGTTGCTCATTCTTTTCCTCTGTAACTACAGACTTTGTAGTCTCTTGAGGAGATTCATCAGAGGCATTCTTCCCAATTGTAGTTTCAGTCCCGACTACTTTCCCTGTCGAGGCTTTTGTTATAAACGTAGAAGAAGAAGAAGTTGTAGTAGTAGTAGTATTGGTACTGGTAGCAAATGGAACATTATTTTTACTCTGCTGAAATATTGAGCTACGATGACTACTATAGCTGTTATTGTAGGACAATTGATCATCATTGTCCTCGTCATCATCATCATCGTTCTGTAAACAAACTCGTCTTGGACTTGTATTTGTAGTCTGAGATGAAATTCTTCGGGGTGACTTTGATAAAATATCAATATTTTCAATCTCAGCAATATTTCTTGACTCATCATCATCAGATAAATCGTCAACTTCAGGTGACGTCCGAAGAATGGGTTCCGCTTTTAGACATGGTTTAATAGGGTGATGACTATCTGAATGACCATTTTGTTTATTTTTTCGTGGAGAAGTATTACCAAAAGACCTTTGTAGTTGACTTTTAGTTTGATTTACTAACTCTTGTTCATTATCTTTCAATTTAAGAGATATTGTTGTCGTCGTCGTCGTCTTGGTTTGATTGTATTCACTTTGACTTTCTTTTGACTTTCTCCTATCCTTTTTATTGGGAGACATGTGAGACTTTTCATCATCGTCTTTGTAGATTGATAAAGCAGCCGAAAAAGATGATGATGAAGAAGAAGATAATAATGGTTTTTGGGATTCATCATTTCCAGTAGTTTTAATTGCCGTGACTGCATATGTTGGATTTGTTACCCAATCATTCTCACCGTTTGAAGATGAAGGAGAAAATATTTGACTTTCATCCCCAACTTTAGTATTGAAGTCTACAATGTTATCATCATCATCTTTGTATAAAATACTTTCTGCTGCTGCTACTACTTTTTGCAATGGTTGTTCATAATTATTTTGTAGCTGTCCATAAGCTTTAGAATTGACGTTATTATCAATAAGTTTGCTACCAAGACTATTATTATTATTATAAATATTAGTAATATTCGAACTATTAATAAGACTATTAATATTATTTTTATTCTTTTTGTTATTCGTATTTAAATTAAAAGTATTCACTGGTATTTTCTTATCCTTAGATTTTCTACTATTGAGATCTTGACTACGTGCGTTTAATTTTTGTGATGGCTTCTTTTTCTTGATGGGCTTGTCTGATTGTCGTTCTTCATCATTTAGGCCACCCTTTCCTACGAATGGCTCATCTGACTTTGCAGACATTAACTTTTTAACATTTTTCTTCGACTGTGTTGTCAATACGATGGATGATGGATTTTCTCCTCCTTCAAACGCATTATTACCATCATCCGATTTGTTTTGTAACTTTTGCATTTGTTGTGACAAAACTAATTCAATGGGTTTATCTTTTTTTGACTGATTTTGTAACAATAAATTACTACCTAAACTAGAGCGATTACCCTTTTTCATCACAATTTCTTCACTTGTACTTTTCCTGTTATCTAAATTCAAAGGCATTATTACTTTATGTTCTTTTGATTCTGTATTATTATTCTTATTATTCTTACTAGTATTGATAATTACAATTTTATCTACTGTTTTCCCTTCTGTCATCAAAGTATGATTATTATAATTATTATTCTTTTGCTTTGGGATTTTGGGACGTTTAGGACTGGATTTTCTTTTGACTTTAGCATTATTATTATCAACCTTTTCATCAGCAACTAGTTTATTATCGTCTTCAAATGTTATTGATGTTGAACTTTTTCTCCTTTTCTTAGCAGCGGGTGCTGCTTCAACCGCTTTCTCCGTTACAGTTGCTTTCTTTTTCCCTTTTCCTTTGCCAGGACTAGCAGACTCTTCTGCTTTCTTGTTTGTCTTTCCACGTTGTGATTTCGTTTTGTCCTTACCATCTGATTTTTGGGGATGCGGTATTTTTAGTACAACTGGAGGTACAGTTGTTGGTGATCTTGGAGGTGAGGCTGGAATTGAAAAACTGGTCAAATATTGTGGTGAAGATATTGGAATTGGGGATGATGATGATGATGAAGACGAAATAGATTTTGTATGTGTATGATTGTTTAATTTATTTCCAGGACGAGTATTTAAAGCTAATTGACTTTGACCAAAGCTTTCAATTTTTTCTTGTACCTCTTCAACGAATTCATAGGTATCGACGTCAGCAACTGACAATGACGAAGACGGATGCGGAGTAGCAGTATTATTATTATTAGTAGTAGTAGTGCTCATAGTACTTTTCTTCATGAGTCCACTACCAATATCATTTCCAAATTCCTGAGCTACTGCTGCCAATAGGTAGAGCTGATTATGATGATGATTTCTTTGTTCACTTTCAGCCTTCAAGTTTAACTGTCCACTGCTGTCTACAACTACAGAAGAAAGAGGAGGTAACGGCACATTTAAGAGCTGATTATGATAACTTTGATTTCTGTTCCCGGTTTCTTGTGTTACTGTTGGATATAATTGCTGCTGCTGAAGATTATTATTATCATTCAAATGATGACGATAGTAAACATCCAGTATTGTACGTTGACTTTCATTATAGTCCCCTAACTGTCTAAACTTTTCTTCCTTATCTGGATTTAAAATTAAACTAGAATTATCACTATTAGCACTGTAACTTGAAGAATTACTTGAAGTATTCCAACTGCCTTTTCCAGGTGCAGTTTTTACTCTAATAATATCGTTATCACATTTAGTACCAAGAGAATTTGATGATCCAATTGCCGGCTGCAAATTCTGATATTGCTGCTTTGTTGAAAATAATACATTTTCACTAAAACTCTCTAAATTATTTTTATTCGTTTTATCCATTTCCGACGACAACTTTACTGGTAATGTTGTTGTTGATGACAAAGGCTGATGTGATGCATATGTAAATTGTAGTAAAGGTGTAGACGACTGTTGTTGCTGTTGTAATGGTTGATGAGTTTCTTTCTTTATATTCATTGCTGTTGTAGGCGTAGTAAATGAAATACTGTATTTTTCCATAGGTGGATTTACAACTTTAACTGGGATATCAGATTTCTCATGATGATGATGTTGTTGTTGTTGTAAGACTTGTGTCTTATTGTACATTGAAACATTTGATCCATAATAAATACTATTAACTGATTTTTCATGTCCTATGGGTTCAACCTCCTCCTTAACATTACTTATTTTCATAACATTATTATTATCAATGGGATTAACATGAGTAGTAGCAGTAGCAGTACGACTGCAACTCTTCAACATAATATCTCTATTTTTATTATAATAATCATTATTATTACAAGTATTATTATTATTATTTGTATAATTAGTAACACTGTCTTTATCACTTGCACTCTTCATATCAACACTGTTATCATAAATGCATTTTTTAGCTTCAGAAGGATTCATCAATAATTGTTTACTATCTCCACTGCCCCTCCTTTCATGTTTAGATGGAGGTATTAATTTTGTAATTGGCATGTTTAGAGATCTTTCCTTTTTAATTATATCATTTTCTACTACATTTTCAACCCCCTGTGTAGGTTGTGAAGACAGCTTATCCTTTTTCATATTTTGTGTTGTTGACGTTTTCTTTTGTGATGATGATGATGATGCTGATGATGATAGCGTCGTGTTTTTACCTTCAATTTTAACTACGTTATTATCGGTTTTTATAGCATTTTTCGGAGTTGTTGTAGAAGTAGTAGTAGCAGAAGAAAAGATTGTAGAAGAATTAATATTAGAGTCTGTCGTAGTTGCTGTAACAGCTACAGGAGTAATTGGAGGAGTTAATAATTTACTTTGTTTCAAAGGTAAAGATAAATGCGTTTTTGCATCAGGTACATCATGTTGATTAACACCATCAACCTCAACATCACAACTTTGATTATTATTAAATTCATTTTTAATTTCAACTTGTTTTTCCTTTTTTATAATATTTGTCGTCACAGGGTCACCCATCTTATCCTTTGTATTTACTTTAACAGAATTTATAGAACTATTAACATTATAACTCGTAGGAGGTTTATCTAAATTATTATTATTATTTGTAGTAGTAGCCATAATCGCAGATTTGTCATTCATATCAAAATACTTGTCAGGAAATGGATTTAAAAGAGGCACGGAGACTTGATCTCGTTTTTCAATTAAACTTTCTAATCTTGAAAAATCATTCTTCTTCCCGTCCAGCGTTATTGTTTTCTTGTTACTATTACTATTATTATTGTTATTATGACTATTGATAATATTACTGTGAATTGTCGTATTGTTTTCCCTTCTAACATCCTCTTCAATTTTTAAAACATCTAACATTGAACTACTATCATCACTTTCACCATTATACTTTTTTGTCAGTTTCTTTGGAGCTGGTACTATTTTGACTTCCTTCCAGTTGGGAAAATTGGCTGGACAATATGGAAATGAATTGACACTCGTTGTTGTTGTTGTGTTTGGAGCAGTAACTGGAGCAGTTGTATAAGCACCATTAGAAGGATTACTATTATTATTATTAATATTGCTACTGCTGGATACTGCTGTGTTTATCATATTGATAGTTGGTGTGGCACATCGGGATTTGGAAGAAGGATTTAATAGATAATGTGATGTGTCTTGGATTGGTGAGGGAGTCGATGTTAGACTTTTGGGGCTTAAGGCCATACTTGAATTCTGATGAAAAAATTCTGGCGGCCACAATGAATGTGTTGGAGATGGGGATGGAATGTTGATTCTTGGACTGGGAATCGGGGTACTAGCACGACGAATATCATTTACGTATTCTTGCATCTGCTGCTGGTGATGATGATGCTGTTGTAATTGATGGTGGTATTGTTGTTGTAATTCTTGCTGATGACGGTGCAATTCGGACTGCTGTAAATATTGTTCATATTTTTGTATTGTTTCTGGAGAATAGCCATAAACTGCATAGCCAGAATGAGTTAGTGGCGAATTTCCATAAGGATTTGAGTTATTATTGCGAACGTTAGACAAGTGAAGTTGCTGCAAGTGTTGCTGGTGCATGTAAACAGCTGCTGCACTGTCATAACCTAAAAGAATATCCAATGAATAATAAATTATATTATAGTGCACGCATGGACGATTTTCTCGTATTAAATTGAACAAGTAATATGAAGCGAATCAAATGTATAATACATATGTTATATATTAAATATATAGCTTAAAAAAATGGATTATACAATAGTATTATAGTATTATGATGTGAATATTTATAATTTAAAAATAAATATCGTACCATGAGACGCAGTTGGTGGCCAATCCGTGTACTGATTGGTGAGACCACTATAAGACGAATATGGTTGTTTTATAAATGAAGTCCAATGTGGCTGTAAAGATGGACTTCCATGATGATGAATAGGTATTGAATTCACTGACGCTGGTCGATTTTTCTGATCAGATACCTTAATATTCTGACCTAATAATTTGTTTTGTTTATCACCTCCTTCTACTACCACTCCAACACCACCGCCTCCACCTACACGTTCTTTTGTAGGAATCGCTCCAGGAGCAGAAGAAGCTGACAATGGCCTCTTTGGTAATAATAATGGAGATGCATTTTTCACTTTAGTAAGAGTAGGACTATTAATATTATTAGGTGTTGTTGTTGTTGTTGTGGGAGTGATCTTTATTGACTTTTTTCCTGGTGAGCAGGACATTGTATCTGTATTTGAATTATTAGAATCACTTGAAATCACGAGTCTTGGATATGCTACTGCAATACCAACAGGTACAGACTCTTTTCCATTTCTACTTATTTTGGTACTCAAGGTCTTAAGATTATTTTTCGTGGAATCTGTAGTCGTTGTTGTTGTTGTTCGAGGAATAGCTGGAGAAGTTGTAGAGGAAGAAGATTCAACTGAATTTGATTCCTTTTTATCATGACCCACACATGCATCATCTCTTTTCAAAACACTGACTTCTTTTGAATTCAATAAACTTTCCTTGTTGCTTTTGCTGTTAGTGCTGGCTACTACTGTAGTTGTAGTGAGAGAGCCATTACGCACAGGTGATGGTTTTGTGGAATCAGAAGTTAATAGTAGTTTACCATCAACATCTTCAATTTTCTTGAAAGATGTTGACGATGGTGATGACAACGATGATGGTACCGAGCCAACAGTTGTAGAATTAGTATTAGTCGTTGTAGTAGCTGATATTTCTTCAATATTATTTAAAATATTTGGTGAGATTGGTGTAGGACCAATAGGAATTGGTCGAGTTTTTGAACTTCTCCATTCCTCTTTTCCTTCCGTTTTTGCTTCAGACATTTCTGACCACATTACACTTTTCGTTGCACTTTCTTCCCATGAGTTTTGATTTCAGTATTATCTATTTTTCTTTGAGAACTTTCTACACTTCCATATTTAACAATACGTCAAAATATATTTCACGTGTATATAATATGTACATCACATTCTTCTTCTTGTGTTGAATGTGTTGGATTTTCTCTTCTACTTTCGTTTCGCCTTTCTCTGTAATACAAAACAAAACACCCAAACTTTAATACACTACAAATTTATTATCATTTCGAATCACGCCATTAATTATACCTTTTACAACATTATATGATTATAAATACCTTACGCTAGTTCTAGTTACAAGAGTCTAGTAAGTAAAGTAATAATATAATGATTCAATGATTCAAAATTGATCAACAATCCACACATCCTTTCTCGCAAGCGTGCTTGTGTGTGTTTCATCCTACATATTACCTATGTACAAATAATCAGTAATAAACGCGTATTTATTGATTTTAATCATTTTCATTCTTCATACAACATGCTGCATTGCACACATTAAACATACGACCGACTACCGCTGATAGCATTATCAGTAAAAAAAAACAGCTGAAATACAAACAAATACGCAAGATAAGCACTCTTTGCAAAGTCAAATAAAGTACTCTAGAATTCACAAAGGAGAAGTCATGTAAAATAAAATACAAAATATGAATACATGGTACATACTACATACATATAAAACATGATAAGTTATATTATTTTGAATCATGTGTTGGTAAATAAAATTCTACGACTGGACATGTAATTACTATTATATATTTATACATTTATAATGTATGATAAAAAACAGCACTTGACAAAATTTCTATATAAGCTTTAAAAAAAGTTGCTACGCATCAAGCAATAAATAATGAGCAAAAGTAATAAACATCAAAAGTGAAGCAGATAAAACTAAACGCTCCTTTGATGCATGTTATATTATCCCTGTTTACAATAATATTCCAGGTTGATAGTAAATAAGTAAAACTGATAAAATACAGCAAAAGGGTCTCTTTTTGTTGATAAGAAGTGCAGCCTAAACAAAAATAATAATAAAATGCACGTGTGCACCACGTACAACTGTATTAACTATTCACTATTAACATCAAAAGGCGACGAGACAAAATCTATTAGCGTGTAAACGATTTGAATTATGTGCAAGTACTTATGTATTATCATTATTTTAAATGAATTATTTTAAATCCTTTCTGCGGTGTAAATACTCAGCACTGTATGACACAGGGCTTACGATTAGTTGTGTTACACTAATTATTGAATACAGATATAATTGTAGCAAAAGCGAGTTGCATCAACAACAACAATCAGTCAATCAATCATATCATTTAAAATATATTTATACATTTATACATACATGCATAAAAAGTAGGGCAATAAAAATCATAGACATTTTACTACGTATACATGATTAATTAAAACTTAACACATGTTAAGGAATTAGTATTTTTATAAAAATGTTTTATCAATTTGTTAATAAAATTTATAGACACAACAAAAACAAGATGACGACCGACAACAATCAAAATATTATTTAAAAACAATAATAACCTAGAAAATCCCGACAACAACAAAACGCACATTATTATTATTCTCCAACAAGCACAATAATATATAATAATATCTACATAACGCACATACACGCACACAAATTAAGTTACACAATAAACATTTAATGACGGCTATAAACATAAAACCTAGAAGTTGATTTTTAACTGTCTATCACATACTTATACTCACACACACACGATTTTAAAAAACCTCTTTCTTTCTTTCTCTCTCACTCACCGTCGTTCCTTTTTATTATTATTATTTTATGTTTTAATCGCAATCAGCATTCCACACTTTGATTTGTTTTGAAACACACACAAAAAACCACTTTTACTACAAGACCCAAAAATGGAATAATATAATAATAATTCCGAAATTGTGATAAATATTATTTTGTTAAAAATTAACTTTTTCCAACTTGAGTTTTGGAATTTTGAATACAAAAAGAAAGTAGAAAACCACAGTACGCGAACGAAGTACGCGCGCTGTGGAATTTTACCCTCTCAGCAATAATAATATAAATCACTGACAAAAATATTATATGGGGAGTTGGATTTTTGTTTAAAAATTTTGAATCACTTTAACAATTGAACAACAATGTAACATTTTGTAACACTTTAAACCTGATATTCAATTGAAATACGACAATGTTTTTCTTTACCTTGGTCACCAGAGTGAAGGGGAGAATGGAAGAAAACAAGAAGTACTTCACATTTTGTTTTGGGGTCAAATGACGGAAATGGGAACACACACAGTCCTTTCTCGGAGAGAACTTTGTTGAAGATTGAAGTAGGCGAAGTAGAATAGAAGACTATGATGATAATATAATATAATCCATACGCGTGTGGTGGTGGTTGTCACTCTTTACGTAGGTGGAGAGTCGGGTCTGAAAATATATTGGGGCTTCTGGACCACTTTTATTATATTTTTCCTCTCCAGAAGAAACGCGTAGTCATGATACTACTACTCATGATGCGCAATTTCAAATGCGTCTCTAATACTGTAATGTACATGGTTTGGGAAACTAAGATTTCTAAGGTTCGTTCAGTGCTGGTGTCTGCTTTACTTTAGATGGGACTCGTGTGTGCGTGTGTACGTACATACGTACATACATACATACAGAAACACTCGTCCGTGAACACCGAGATATACAGTCAAATGTATACATGTATGTTGTTAAAATCTATGACTGTGATACAATAATACGACGTACTAATAACTATAACTATATGTCTGAAACGTTTTTCCACAGCGTCATACTTCTAGCGATATAGGGAAATATTCCAGCAGGAGCTACCGTATAGGATGTATAGACGTACTTACAGACGGCGAGAAGGATAAAGAGCGAGAGAGGGAGAGAGAGAGAGAATTGTAGGGTGTCCAAAAAATTTCAAAGCACATCCCAAATTCAAGGTGATCCTTCACTTAACAACAAACTTTTGAAACGCAAGTTTTATGCCGACAAATTTGATGGAGAAAAAATCGAGGAACTCAAACGTACCCTACAAATTTTCACCGGTGAATGAACTGCATCGGTATTTTTTTTGGATACTTTCACCTTTACAACGTAAACAGGTGAAAGTATAGGTACTTTAAGGGATTTAAATTCTTTGGAATGTTTTGCTTAAATTTTTTCAAAAAAGAGGTTTGTTTCTTCTCGGAAAATTAGCCTCCTTCCTCCATCCATGTTTACGTTTGTTACATTGTTAATTGTTACGTTTTGAGAAAAACCTTGGTTATTGTACACGTAAAGGGGACTTGAGGGACACCTTTTGTACTGAATTACTTCCTGGAATATTATGTGCTTGAATGTTGTGCATAGTGTCAAAAACATGAGGTAAAGTTGAAGGAAAAGTCTCACAACAATTTTATACTTGATGCATGTGAAAATCAGGACAGGAGTTCAAGTATATATACAGGCCAAAATCTTCTGAATCACCCCTGTTCTCTGTGTTCTTCGTGCATAATAGGAATCTATAGATGGATGAACGAGGAGCGAGTCAGCAAGCCAACTCTTTCAGAGTTAGGTTCAACAAACAGAGTATACAGACCAAAAAACTTTAACGTACAACTCTTATTTTCACGGGCAAATTTGCTATGGTAGAGGCGGAGCTTAAGAATTTGAGAACCACAAACAGAGTTCCTCCTTTTCTACTTTATTCTGTCCACTTTTTTGGGGGGAAACACACTCGCACACACCAGCACACACATTCACTAAGGTCACCTTAGCTTCCAAAACCCCAAATCCTCAGCTTGTCTCTCGTTTGTTCTTTCTTTCTCTCTCTCTCTCTTGCTCTCTCTTGCTCTCTCTCAGCCTGTCTATCTGTATACGTACACAATCTACACAATTTTCACAGATGGCAGGTAAATTTTTACTCTGTGCAAAAACTTTAGCAGTTACACACACACACACACACAGTGGACGTAGTTATACGTACATACAAATAACCCTTTGGGCTCTTTGCCTTTTCTCTCTGTCTGTGACTCTGTTTTTTGTGAAGCCGAAACCAGCAAATGCTCGCTTGCTAGTCCGTATAAGTATGTATTCTTGGTATTCGTATAATATTCGTATTCTTCTCTTGTGCCTCTACTGAGTGTTCACCGCTTCAATAAAGTCTTGGTTGCTGTTGTCGTTGTTGTTGTTGTTCTCAAGCGTACGGCAAACGAAGAAGAAGGAAAAGAAGAAGAAGAGGACGCAAAGAAATTCAAAGCTTTTTACATACACATATAGTAAAAAATATATAATATGCCTTCCAGCAATCATACTTGTAGAGATTTTGTACTATGGAATCGACTCGAGTGGCATGGCATGGCATCATAAGGAATGGAGTAGAATAGAACAAGAGCACAGCAAAACGTATAGAGAAAATAGTTGATAAAAGCTGACTGGCAAAAAGGATTCGACGAACGCGAACGCGAATACGAATATGATGACGAGGAACGAGGAGGAGAGGACGATACGATATACTTATAGTATATACATAATATACAATATGCAGAGAGCAGACAACAACCTACTTGCAATCTTTATCTTTGCAAAGTCTCTTTTTTTTTCCTTCTCCAACCTTTTTTCAAATAGTTAATTTTTTATCTCCCCTCTCCGTCTTTTTGCAACTTCTTTTTCAAAAGCACGATCCTACACACAACACAATGCACCTACAACATCTATACATACCATTTACATACACACATAATATTACATATACGTTTTTATGTATATCGTATATCTATGTATTACGTATCGCATGCAATGGAACAAACAGCATTCATGTACATATGTGTGCATGTGCAAAATAGAGACAAACCCACTCATTTCTACGTCTGCATATAATATAATATTGGAAATTTTAACGACATTGAAGCAGCACAGATTATATCCCATGTAAGAATAAACACTGACGCTTGTTAGGGTTAACTATACACGGATAAATATGTACTGTTTATTACACATGCACAAATTTCTTGAATCAAGAATAGGCTAGACGACATAAATATATAGTATACACAAATGCCCACAGACGAATGATGTGCATACATATAATATATGCATGCTTACGTATTTACGTCTAAATACTAATGGCTGATCAAATGCCTACGTGTCAGACTGTCTGTAAATGCATTATATTTGCGTCAGATCGTATCATATCCCATCACATCATTGTCTACCCAAATTTTGAGCCCCAGCATATAAAATATAATATAATATACAATTTATGGTATGCAATGGAGGATATGTATTTATAATATGTGCATTTGTAATCATGTATGTATACTTGTACACATATCAAATGATTTTATACGAAGTACTAATATTTGTATACTGTAAAAAACTCACCAGTATTCTACAGTATAAATACATGCATACAATAATATTTAATGTACCATATATCTACTTGCATACTTATTTACACAGTATATATAAATACATACATGTGCATGTAGCCAGATTCAGATTCATCCATGTATGCATGGGAGAATGCAAAGTAATCACAGACAACAAAGTTGATGAAACAACTTTGCCACTTTTTTGCACTTCTCTCCATCATGTACGAGAGTAAGTAAGTACTTACGAGTATTTAGCATTTAGTCAAATATATTGAATACTTCTGGTCTGGTGGTTGGTGGTGGTTGTGATGCTGTTGTTGGTTGGATGTTCGTTCGTTCGTTGTTGTCGTAGAATGCTAAAGAACCCACCTGGTTGGAGGGATGGAAAATGTACATTCTGCTTGTACTTTAACGTATGTATAATAATATGTACTATGTATGGTATGGTATGAGTGTGGACAAAAAATCTTTCTTGCTGCTTGAAATTTGCCTGTGTATCTATCCGTGCATGTGTCTGTAATGTGTGTGTGTTTGTGTGTGTGAGTCCAACGTCCAAGTACCTTTTACTTACCCTTCTTGTAAGCACGATGGAGATAGATAGATAGACGAAATGATACGATACGATTGAAGTTCATCTTCATCATCCTGTCTCTCTTCATCTCACTACCTGCTTCTTTTCTTTCTTGGTGTAATGTGCTGTTGCTGTTGTTGTCTGGTTCTGTATTTTCTACTACTACTTCTACTTCTTTGTATGTATATTCCTATTCGTATTATGCATGGATGGCTGTGCTTGTGTATTGCCATTTTTCATAATTTATTCACCATTTTTCCTCCACTCTTTCTGCTGCTTCTGCTGTTCCTCCTCCTCCGTCTCATCCTCTGTTCACTGTACAAGCTGAACGATCTGAGCACTCTGTGCATATGACATATGTAAAATGTACAATCTGTAAGACCGCTTGTTCTAAGTACATATGTATATTTGTTTTGTAAGTATTTTGCTTAGTTTCAGTGTTCCATCATCACGGCCTCTCCTTTTTCTCCTCTTCTCGGGTCTCTTTTACCCTTCCACCATTCCAACTATGCATACATATGTACGATGTACGTACAATCCGTTCTGTCCGTGTGGATGGAACAAATTGATATATGATATGAGGAAGATGAATAACGCACTCAAAGTGTAAGAGAGGAAAGGCCAGAAGGCAAACGGCTTGAAGGCAGCAATGGCAATATATCCTGCAACTATACATAAGTATGCAACAACAACTACACAGATTGTCTTCCTAAACGAAGAGACAAGAAAAGGAAGGGAAAAAAACAGAAGGAAACTTTTTCCGCTTTTGGTTCGCTTCTTGTCGTTGTCGTTGTCTTTCGTCCCCTCCTAGAGGAGAGGAAGAAATTCCGAAGAAAAACGCAAAAGATTCTATCCTCTTGTAAAAGTCTGTTTTTGTCGCTCTCTCGCTCTTTCTCTTCCTCTGATTTAATTATTATTCGGAAATGCTCTCGCTGTGTTTGCCGCCTGTATTAGTTGATGAACTGTTTTAAATTGTCTGTAAATTTCAAAATACCAATGAATACCACATTATAATTTATAATGGATGAGAAATTCTTGATTTTATATTGCGCTTTGTAATATTTGTATGATGTGCATTCATATGGCTACATTATTACAAATATTTCTGCAGTGTCTGTGTAGAGTGTAAAAATTTCGTGTGTGCAGGTAATTAAAATGTACCATGTAGCTAGTTTGAGTATGATCGTGTAAACTTTAGAAGCTGTTTGCTCCCGTGCGTACCTGCCCGGAGATTGTGTAGTATAAGAAAGAACTGTACAAGTACAAATAGGTACAAGAAAAAGAAGTAGAAGACGAAGAGACGGCGAAGAAAAGGCAGAAAAAGACAAAGAATAATGTTGGCTCAAGTTGAAATCCATCAACTGCTGTAAATATGCAATGTATGAAACGCAAGACATTCGACATATGTATGTGGGAAAATATTTATACTTTGCTCTCGGCCACCCACTTTCCTTTCAATTTCAACTCACATTCACATTATTGTCTCACTTCCAAGTTTCCTAAACTAATAATTTCCATTCCATGCCTCATCAACTGCCAATATTATTATGCACAAAGCATAATATCGTCACACTAATTCCAAAAAATGATAAGTGTAATGTATTTCTTATGGGAGTTATCATTTTTTGGAATTAGTG
>JAQIVE010003500.1:0-16611 GCA_034698285.1 Sminthurinus bimaculatus | reverse complement strand
ACATATAATTATATTACAGGATTAAGCAATTTAAATTTTAATTATTTTATTTAAAATATAATTTAAATTCATCAATTTATTCTTAAATCTGATTGATATTTAATTTAACTACATTAATATTACTATTAATATTATAATACTTTACATTTTGTGATTTCTGGTTTAGGATTTATAGGCAGTCAGTTGTGCGATATGAGATAACTACATAATATTATTATATATATAGTGCGAGGAGCTAAATAAAGAGTTTGGCTAATACATTTTATGTGTGCATTATCAACGTTGTTTTGTATGTACAATGTGCATTGTGGAGTTGTAGTTTACATTATTATGATACATGTATAGATACTCATGAACTGATAAAAAGTTCCAAAACCAAATACCAAAACGTAAGTGGTAAACGTGATATATATATAAAATTTAAAATAAAAATTGAATGCTGAGTTGTTTCTTTCCTTGTATTTAGTGATACCTACAATAACTACACATCCTAATTCAAACACATAGCGTAAATAATATTACATATACCTTATATGTATAAAAAATTGCACATTTTCAACATTGCTCTACACAAGTTTAGCTATGTGTTATTTATACACCATTACTATAATATTTTAAAAGTAATAAGCATTGTGAATAGTCAATAGAAAATATTTGTAGGATAACACACCGAAGTTGAAGTCAAAGACTAGAAGCTAGTTAAATGAAAAAGATATATTATATTAATCATATAATTTCCTTGCGAGCTTGTATAATACCTACGTGCATAATATTTTAAGTAAGCTTATAGGAGATACAAGTACAAGTAAGTAGATATAGAGTATACACTATTATTTTAATGTACACATAAACCACCAAAAAATTAGTCATTCCTTCCTCGCAATTGGAATTTCACCTATTTTAGATTTCTGGTTTTTAGGGAAAAGTACAGAGGAAAAAAAAGCAGAGACAGCGGACTACAAAAATTCCTACGCATAAGTATTTCGAAAAAACGTGATTCTTGCTCTGATAATATGAGAGAGTCAAAAGTTTGAGTTTGACACATGCGGGCCATCATCTTGACTGGAACTTTAAGAAATATTGTTATATTGGTGTAAAAAGTTTGAATTGTGTGTGACTGGATTACTTAGCAACTACTGAAGGAAGGAAATTGGAAATTCTACAAAAGTACCACGTGAAAAAATCAAAGACCTGTTACAAAGTGTAAAAAGGAGTAATACTTGGCGTGTATAAAAATGACAAATGACGAAACTTTGCCCAAATTCCTCATCCTCGGGGGTAAGTTTTCATCAGTTGTGTAACTAAGATCAATGTTGATATTTTTTCCATAAATATGGTAAAAATATTATTATGTAAATGTTATTGTTTGCAGTGCCAATAGCATTCAGTAATGTTGAAGGATAATTCATTGTTGTGAGTGATGTCAGTAGTCAGAAGCAATGTCTTTAAACGTCTTTGGGTATGAATTGTGAGACTTTCCGAATAAGGTTTTTATGTATATGTACATCAGATATCGAAAAAAACGCTGGTTTTCAAGTCTTTGTGATCTTGGTGAACTACACCATAGCTAATTTAGCCCTTTTATACCTATTATATATGAAACACTTACTCTTAAATCTTACCCTGAAAAAGATTTTGCCCTTTTCTCCCAAGTTCAGAATTTTTGCTTTCACCTCATGTTATATTGCAGAGTCTAAATTTTATGTAATAATTTATCACTGAGTTTTTTATTGACCTTTCTTCTTCAAGATTCATGCCGTACAAGGCAAAATTTGCTTTACAAATAGTCGTTAATCATTTGATCCTCTCGTTAAGCTGGTTATTTTATACAGTCTTGCACCTTTGATGGTGGAAAAATATGCAGAACGGAAAATATCGTTGTCACCGTCCACTGCATTCATTAAATTTTAGATTGATTCATGAATTTATAGTGATTATGTTGCAGTATACAAATACGTATCAGAAGAAAAGTTTAGCATGCTTTTCATTAAAATATTTTAATACTCAATACAATAACAATAATATTAGAAAGGCTCATTTTACTAGCTCAGCTGCTTTGTTTTGTGCATAATGTAAAAA
Source organism: Sminthurinus bimaculatus (assembly GCA_034698285.1). Taxonomy (NCBI): domain Eukaryota; kingdom Metazoa; phylum Arthropoda; class Collembola; order Symphypleona; family Katiannidae; genus Sminthurinus; species Sminthurinus bimaculatus. The sequence goes on along the minus strand of JAQIVE010003500.1, from coordinate 14,532 downwards.
ATAAAGCAAATAGAAAATAGAAAACTAACAAGAACAAGCTTACTAAACAGTGACAATAATATTCAATATGCAATATATTATACCTATTTTCAACTTAATGTTATATGTGTTAAGCATTTGCCTATGTACAATGAACAGGTACATATTTTTTTAAATGATAAAAAGCTCTAACCTGCGTCAGTCTGATCTGGTCTGAAAATGGAAGCCTAATTAGTATACAGTATACACTCTGCTCTAGCATAATGTGATGTAGGCACACAGACACACAGAGCTGATTCGAGTTGGAGTAAATGGTAAAGTGCATTAAATTGCAGATGGATATTCTGACTCACATTGGGAATAGCAAATGAGACAAATTATACCTAATGCTAATGATTAGTAATTAGTTGTGTATTCTTTGTGGATATTTTATGCACACGGTGATGTTCTTTGGTGTTGTGATGTACGTATTTATTTTCGTATTTATTATCTTCCTTTATTCCTTTCATTTCATGCGTCCTAAGTCTCAAGTCGAGCATCTTCTTGCGTTCTCCAGCAGCTATACGTACATGCATGCATATAAAGATAAAAACATAATTTGTATAATGGATAGATAGATAGTAGAAAGACTTTTCTCTTTATATAGCTTTAGAAAAACTTTGAGCTTAAACTCTAGACACAAGACAAGAAGAAAAGAAGACGAGCGTCGAGAGGATGAAGAGTAAATTAGAATCATAATCACTTAATTTAAAGGATATTGATTTTCTCGCTTCAACAGAGAACTCATGCAAGGACATATGTACATACATCATACATACACAATTACAATAATATTATATTGTACAATATTTATAATAACAGGCTGCTTCAAGACATCAGGTTCTAGACTCTTTATTTTATGTGTAGAGAGAGCTTGTGTATACCGTACATGCAATGCGATTGAGATACTTTTGACAAAGCAGTTTTTGGTAGGGATGAGATATCGCCGAATGAATTTTCCATCACACATAGAAAACAACAAGATGGAAAATAAAATGCGTTTTTCATGATAGAAAACGAGAATAAAATCTAAAGATAATATTTTGTGTTGTTTTATAAAGGTGGAACTCACTTCAGTTTTAAATTCACATCATATCAAATATAAATAGGTATTTATAATATCACTGTGATTTCGGGAAATCAGTTTAGTAATAGATGCCTAAAATATAGATAGATATGTAAGTTTACAATAGTATGGTTTCGTATAGGGACTGAGACTGTCTTCTATGACAGTTGAAAGCCAATTCATTTAGCTTTCTAAAACAGTCTGTCATAATAGAGGATTAGTGAGTAGTCTTTTGGAGAAATCCTCTCCGGCTGCATGTCAGCCTGTGCTTCATCATTTACAGGCTACAGCCGGTGTACTTACTACTTACGTTATTTATGTCTTTGTAGTTTGTATTGTAGACATAGTGCAGAATACAGAATACATTATTTATTATTGCAAGCAACCTTGCTCTTGTTTGCATGCATAATTTATCAAAATTTACTCGAAGCTGAGCTAGATGATGCCGTCTAGATCCTAATTTGAGAATTTACCTTCCTATCGTATTCCATATCAGTACATGTATACCAACTACATAATAAGTATGAAGTAGGTAATACAGGTTTTCAGAGGGAATATAAAATGAAGAGTGTGTACCACTCAGTTCAACTCTGTTCAAACTCGAGGTGCATATTGGATGGGCAATAAAAACGATTGTGACAGTCCGTTGCCAACATTGACGATAGCTTTTAAAAACTCTTTCTTTGTTTCCTCCCCGTTTTTGCTACCCGTGTTCCGAGTCTACTGTGTGAATAAAACTCTTCTTTTCACAATGTTGCTGAATATGAAATTTATGAAATATTGTAGAAAATGTACACATTGTGTTCTCAATTTGTTAACACACCAGATGTGTTCTTCTACATATTGATACGTTGACAGTCTGATACGAGTTTCTAGATAATTATTTGAAGCTTGAAAAAAGTACACTGACTTGGTTGTTTCTAATTTACCAGAAAGTCAGGCGAAAACCTATGCACATTACTTCTCATGCATCTCTATCTCTATCTATTTATCGATACAATCCACACAAAACCTTAAAAAAAGGCGAACAAGGTTCGAAGTTCAAGCCGCACTGAAGTTCAATATTTCTGATTGTACAATATAAGTAAAAATATATCATGTAACACCTAGTAACCAACAGTGGTACATGTATATATACATAACATGGTATGGTTATTAAACAAAAATTGCATTTCTGTTCCATGTGTTATTGCTCCTACAGTAAATAAATGTCAAAGTAAATGAAATCACTGGTTATAATGCTGACGAGTATTAGGTACCAAATCAGATACTCGTCCATATTTAACTTGTAACTCGATATCGATATTGACCTTTTCCTCTCTTTGTTCATTGAGTAAAGAGTCTTGACTCAAGACTACTGGCTGATGGCGGACTGACTGATATGATAATATGACATGCATGATAACTGATAACGATAATTAAGACGCTGACGATATGATACATAATACAGTTTTTCCTCTGGAAAAAAATACCAGCATGTGCAACGATATGTATTTACTATTTACTTATGGATTGGATAAATGATATCTTTGCAGGATGTGGATTCATTGGCCGACACATGGTGCAATTTCTCCTGGATAAAGCCAGCAAAATATTTGTTATTCACAAGACGTCCCCTGAGATAGCTTGGCTGAACGAGGAGCACACGGCCGTATTTCAAAATCCCAAAGTTACTTTCTACAGTGCCAATTTGATTACTCAGAGTAAGTAACATCAAACATTACTATGATTACTTTATGATGCAATTATTATATCATGTTGATGGTGATGAAAAAGGAACTCCTTCTTTTCCCTCTCCTATACAAAGCATGTGCTTCCTTTTCGTTATTATCATTATACATATTATTAGAAATTATGATCACATGCTGTTCTATTAAGTTATGGATAACCAATATAACGGTGATGAATAAAACACTGTTACATATGTTAAACACTGTTATTATGGTAAATATTGAATACAGTCACACAATGCATAATACGAATATGTACATGTGTATACATCATGTGGTTCGAGATTTCTCTATACTGCTGCTTGTGTACTATGGAAAATAGAAGTACATAGCTGATTATTTATATGTACATGTATAATATATTCTTATATAAACTATCCATGTGTATTGGCAGGTGGTTGCGAGCGAGGATTTCAAAATGTTGATGAGGATGTTGACTATGTAATTAACCTGGCTTCCGAAACGAGATCTGGACAATCGGAAGGAGTTTACAAGGACGGGATTTACAAAGTTAGTTCCAATGTAGTTCATCACGTTGCCGACAAATTTGGAAATAGGCTCAAACTTTACATTGAGTTTTCCACTGGTGTTCTATATCCCAAAGACAAAGTACGTACGTCTGTATCGTAAGATTTTGTTTCTATATACACAATGTCCATAATGAAATAATTCGGAGTTCCGTCTGTGCAAGCAACGAGAGAGGTTGTTGGTTTTAGCTGTCCTTGAACCAAATACTAATACTACTACTACACATACTACTTCTATTTTTCTTTTTGGTCTTTTGCTAAATTGAGTGTTACAATAGGTGAATTGAGCGTTACAATTTTAATTAAGTAGTAATTGTTACATCTTGTATTTTATTGTTGCCCAATTATTGTAAAAAATAAAGCTACTTTAAGATCTTAATGTTATAAAATAGGTACGGTGAAGTTAAGTCAGTCAAGTTAATATATTATAGTACCTATAACATATAACACATTAAAATTCGCATTTCTTACATTATTGTGGATCACTACGACATTAAAAATATACCTGTTTAGCTGCCTTAATCTTATATTAATCACCTATAATTAATTATATTTAATTGAAAACATGAAATCATCGCCAATTATCCAAATCCAAAGTGAAAAAAATGGGGTCGTCTCGTGGAAATCAACCCATCATTCTAACCAGAGAGGGAGTTGGAGCTGCTCATTTAAAGTTGAATCAACATTATTAAACTGAATACAATTGAGCCGGGTTTGTCGACAATCTTCATCTCACGTCAATATATTTACATTTATAACAACCTATCAAAAAAAAATGTCCTTAAAAAATATAATATTGTGTACTGGGCCTTCAGATTTAATCTGTAGAGACTGTACACAGCATCAATATATAATCACAACAGTTAATATTATAGTGTAACTTATCAGATGGTTCCTTATATGACAAACTATGATTTTTGTATGGGATATGATGTAGAGCCTCAATTATTAGGGGAGACCCTACTGTTTTAGTTTTCAATTATCTACATATTATTGTATGCAAAATTATATTATTGTAGTGTAAAAGGTGTCAATCGTTAAGTATTATGCGATATTTTGAAATATAATAAGCCAGATTTACTTTAGCTTAAATTTCGGTCTAGTTATGTAACAAGTAATAACTTTTGTGTTTGATAAGATGTAAACACCAAATTAATAGGGGGCACCCTAATGTTTAAGTTTACCTATACTTACATATTATTTTACACAATATTACTTTGTAGCGTATAATACACCATTAATTAAGCAACTCATGTTAAGAAATTTACTCAATTCACATTAATCTTGCACGGACGGAGCTCCCTTCGTATGCCTACATACGATTGTAATTTACTAATCTAAATTGTATCAATTTTGTTTCTGTTTCAATGATTTTATATCATACTAATTAATTTGTAACAGTTTTAACGTTTGAGTGATGGGCTAAGGCCTAAATGCTCTTTTGAATAAAAACTTAACTAATCAATCAATCAATATTAGTTTAAAAATTATAAACGAAATCTAAAAAAGTAAAATAAAATTTAAACCTACGCTGTGTATTTCTTGGCAGATTAATCTATAAGATGCACATTGGAAAACTATTTCTACAGTGGCACGGCGTGTTTTATTCTTTTGGGAAGTCTAAAGCACAGATACGTCAGCTCTTTTATTCTTAATATCGCTGACATTGCCATGCTATAGGCTATAGCTAATCACCTCTTTATATGTATACCTGCGTTATGGTCGTCTGTAGAGTACAGCACAATACTTTTACTTTTGTTATGGCAAGAAAGCCGTTCTTTCTAATTCTCCATGTACCTAGTCAGAATCATTCGAGTAAAAAATATGATCATAATAACAAAGGCCATGAGAAAAAGGAAATGGAGTAACTTTGTCGCAGCTTTCACAAAAGAGTAAGGAAAAGTAAAGAAACTAGAAAATGTTGTGTGTATAGCATATAGGAGAAAGCAAATCTTTCTTCGTAAGTATTTAAGTATTTTAGCCACTTTGACTTAATTTCCAAATTTCGTGGGAAATGCGTGGGCTTTCTCTCTCTTTTGCCACAATAAGCGTATTATTATCTTCTAAAATACAGTTTTGTCAGCACATTTTTATCCCATTATTTACGATAGCAGTGAACGTTTTTTGGATTTGAAAACTATACGATAATATTAAGACGGAAATTGTATATTGTACCAAATATAGCTGTAAATCGTAAGACTTATCAAATATGGGTATTGTATTTTACCTGGTTATGGGAAAGAACCAGCGTGTCTGTAGGATGGGGCATTAAAGATGGGTCTGGAAAATCTAGCAAAAAACACACCAGAATTTGGTTAGAAACTGATAAACCTGCATTTTTTTGTCATGGAGGAAGCATCAGATAATAATATTAGAAAAAGAATAAAAATTGTATTCATTTTTAGCATACCAGTAAGTTGACGACCGGTACAGTTGACGGTCGTTTTGGAATGAATAGTTTTGTCTTGTTCATAAATGTAGGAGACGAAACAGGAGCAATTTAGTCGGCACTCGTCCCGTACTTTCTGTAAGAATCCAATTGAAATCAAAATACCAAGTTAAAAACGATGATGATGCAAAAATTTCAAAATACCAACGAAAAAGCACTATTTTAGGTCATATAACATCGTATTTTCATCTTTATAACTTCTATCACCATGAATACATGCATACTAAAATTATTATTGAAATACTTACTTGGCTGTAACCTCATTTTTTTCCTAACAACTATAGGTATGTATAATATGCATTGACTATCTCTGCAAATAAAACTGATATTGAATATTGAATATCAGGTCAAATAAAGTCATCGTCATGATGATAGAACTTTAGCCAAAAAACTTGAGAGCCACAATCTCAAGAGACGTAAGGCAATTTGAGGAGAGAAATTACAGAAGAAAGGATTTTGACTCTCAGGCGACTACGAGAGAGAGAGTCAAACTCCAGCATCACGATTCGAGGATTCAAGATTCAAATGCCAGCTGCAGATTTCCAAACTATAGAGTCAACGTTCAGCACCCGCAACCTGCAAAGATGAAGAATGAAGACGGAATACAAGAGGAAGAATATTCGCAAGTGCCTCGGAGATTTCATAAAGTATAATCGCCTCGTAAATGGTGGATGCGGGTTGCTCGTACAGTCGAATGTAGATATAAATATTAGAATAGCAAACTTTTCAAATTTTCAACTGCCGTCGCCGTCACCATCCTCTAAACTCTATGTATGTTGTCGGGAAATAGGAAATCTCTACATGTATATTTATAATCTATATATATGTACATATAAATGTCGGCAAAATTTTGATGGCTCTCTACTCCATATATTTAGCACTACCGTGGTTCGTGGTTGAATTTGCCCTTTGCTCTGAAATTTACATACATTATCAGTCTCTGGGTCTTAGCGTCACTATAAAGTGGAATTATAATACATACAGGACATACAAAGGAATACTTTTCGGTGTATGTTATAAGTGAGTATCCGTATATGGTATATATGCTGTTGGAACAGGAAAATTGAATTTCCATACAATTTAGAGGACTTTCTGTTGACGCATCCCTACATTTTCTGTAATCCAGATATAATGGAATAATAAGGTTTACAGGCAAGCAGTATAAGTTGAAGGTAAAAAAATATTTCTATGTATTTATACATATAATGGACAACATGAAAGTTGGAGTCGGAATGGAATAAACGGGCTATTCATTCGAGATCATTTGATGGGCTGTTCTCAATCTCGCCATTCTCTGATTCTCTTTTCCCCGAATTTCATACATCCTGGTCTTGAATTCTAGCTATCATTATTTGTATTATGATGTATTGTGTGTAAGTATACAAGAACAAGGAAACAAAGTCGTTTATTGTACTCAAACTAATTTAAACTCTGAGCTGGGAATTCTTTTGGACATGCAAACAGGAGTAATTCAATCAGTTCAACTTTTAAACTGGCATCATTAAAATTTGACAGCGTATAATATATAATACATGGCGTTTTTGCATGTAAGTATGTACTATGAAACAAAAAACAAATGTTAATATAAAGTATAAACTATGTATGTTGTACCTTGACAATATGGAGAACTTTCAAAATGGGTTTGGGTTTCTGGTGTGGAGGTAGAGCACAAAAGGTTTTGTCCGCATTCACCAACTTCACAGAGGTTGTCTCCATCCAGTCAAAGTCCGAGGTGCAGTCCACCGGGTTTTCTGTAGAACAATAGACAAAAACAACAGATTATCATTAAATGACCACAGGGACGTGCTTCCATTATCTTCAATTTTTCACCTCTCCACCCCGGGTGTCATAATATTGTTGCATGACACGATGCATGTATATGTACATTTGTATTTGTACACACTATTGAAGTTGTTTCACTATGTATACTTGACATTCACGTACACTGTCCACTGTCCACGTGTATACTCTTTTTGTCGTTGATAAAATGGTTCTTCAATTTTTTTACACTGTATTACAATCTATTAGCATGGAGAAAGTAAATTTTGAAGCCCCATTTTATCAAAGACAGAGAATATACATTCGTATTTTATATGCATTCAACATTGAAAGAGGAAGTTGGACATCAATCGTGGCACAAAACAGAAACTACATATAGCAGATTTGTCGTTGTTTAATGGTTAAACAGGCAAATAAAGGGCAATTGAGTATTTGTATTACTATCCATAATATTGATGTATGTTGTGCATTTAAAACGACATTCATAATCAATGTTCATGCCTTTGTAAATTAATTTAAATTACACCTTTTAATTTTCAAGGCAAAGATCAAAAGGTCCCTCTTTCCAAACATACATAATATGTACTTACTGCTAAAGATGAAAGATAAACGACAAAACTCATAGCAAATACATAAAATGGGCTATAAAATCAAACGCTTGGGAGCAGGAATTATGTATGTACAATGTACATGCACCGAATACAAACAACAAGTCAAATGCCAGCTCCACAAAAAAGTTAAACACAACATTAAAGGTGACGCTCTGGAGCGTCAACAAAACTCGTTTAATACTAATACATTTTATGCCCATATGCGACATGATGACTCTACGTGGACAGTTCACACCACACATCCATTTGACAAGTTCAAACCCAAAGTTCAAAGACAGAGAGAGAGAAAGGGGCAGGGATATACAAATAAGCAAAAAAGGATGTTTTAGCTGGTGAACCAAACCAAATATGTACTAAAAATAATGTTAACCTTCCACAATTCACAAAGGAAGCATCCAACCGAATTTTCCAAACATTCTTCATTATCATGTGATTGAAAGTGTATTTGATGAATAAAAGAACAACTTTCAAAATGTTTAGAAAATGAAATGGATTGTGTACCTAATAAGTATTGTAAAAGCTTTTATTTTGCCAAACGGCTTTGAAGGTCCACAATACATAAATACATATGATGCCAGAATCCATAATTTTGTTATTTCTCTGATGTTTTGAACCGGGGAAAAAATATCCAAAATACAGAAAACATTTTTCGACGCAAAACGTAGAAAGCGAAAAATAGGAATCAGGTTTGACCGGCGTCCAAGTTTTACGATTTCATAATGAAATTGGAGTTTTTTAAATTTCATGTTTTGAAATTGTGCATTTAGAAAAATGATCTACACCATTGAATTCCGGAGGTCAAAATCTACAAAATGGTGTAAGTTTCATTAAAATCTAAACTGCGTACACTTGCTGAGTGTCCATTGTTAGTAATTTTAAAATTTTCAATTCAAATTCCCAAGATTAATGGCCAGTTTGTAGAGTCAAACGTCACTGTTTGTCGTTTACTACTTTTTTCACTTCCATCTTCTGCGCAATAGATGATGACAATTTTTTGTGCCAAAGCGTCATTCCAGATTTTTCCAGATCAATTATTTCGATTTTCTCTCGTTATTCTACGATCAAAACGTCCATACATTGTACATTGTACACATAAATATATACATTGAACATTCAAGTGGAAAATTGAGGTCAAGCCTTTAGACATAATAAATAATGCAAATTACAAGTTGGGTTCTGCAATCTCACTCTAAATATCTGTTCTGTAATCTCCATTACTTACTCCATACATTACACATACAATGTATACTGTATTGCATACGTTACGTACGCAATACGTACAAAATACAGATACGATTTACATAGCATGTTTAATGCTTATGTAAACGCGACAATGAATTCTCAACACTTCCACATCCAAATCTAAAGATATACTCTTTGCATGCTAAATACGTGCTGCAAAATAATTTGCTCATTATTCATCTCGTCTTCCGGAAGAGAAAGAGAGACCGAGACAGTGACTACTGCTGGATTTCCTGATCCAATTTAACGTTCAGTTTGGAATGCGAAAATGTAAATATTAAGTAAATATAAATGTGAAGAATCTAGATCTCCACCAATTACAAAATCATTTGGGATTAAATTAATGAACAAGTGCATGGCCTCTCGACTTTTGCTGTGACACTATAGCTTTAGCTCAACACTCAGACTGAGTGATGAGTGACTCAGCTTATGTTTATAAATACAAAGGCTAACAAAAAGCCAGCTTTTGACTGTGGACACCATGGATGAAACCGGCAAAAAATAAATAAACAAGTATACGGAGGATTTGAAAGCAACTGTGTACATACTATTAATGTATAGGTACGTAAAGTTTATTTGGTCTGCGTATTATTTATCCCCTTCATTCAGGACAGAGGCAAACAAACAGTAGAATAAATACACATCACATAAACTTCAGTCTGATTAAACTTGGTCCTTTTTGTAATTAATCCACAGGAACCAGAAATCAAACGTGGTGAACAGATAACATTCGGTGATGGGTGGTCATATGATCATATTATATGCATGTTGTACTTACATACATACATACATACATACGTATGTCCCTAGAAACTAGAAAGTGAGTGAATTTCGATCCTCTCTACAATACTGTTTGTCACGCACTGTACGATGATTTAGGCTCAAATATTTACTTGACCATACCATGTCTAATCTGATGACCGCCAGTTTTCCGTGTATGTTCTTAGAACAGTAAACCTAACAAAGTAAAAGCAATTGGCAATCGTATAAACTGTCACGGGTTAAGTTTAGTGACTAAACTCAAGTTGAGTGCGACAATATTTGACTAGAGATTGTTTTGACCTTTGAAGGCCATAAAATAAATTTTTTTAGAATTTTTGACGGCAACTTGCAAATGTAAACAGTAAAACATAACTCGTTTTAATTTTGCAAATATTATTAAATCCCTTTCATTCATTACTTTACTTTTCACAATATGTAACTATTACCTATGTGTTAACGTTCGAAATTCCAAACAAAAATCCTAAATCCGAAATTGTTTTGTCCTCTGTCATATCTATAAACAGCTTAGGTGTATATTTTTTAGAGCTGAGATTAAGCTCCAAAACAAGAGCGCAAATCCCTCGCAAAATAGTAATATGTGTGCCATTATTAAGCTATCACTTTTATTATTATCGAATTTGTACTTTTCCACACTCATCATGTCTCCCTCGGACCAACAAATACAGGAGGAAATGATATGGCCAAGGATTACAGAGATTTAATTGTGGCTTTCGACTCAGACCCTTGCGTCAATGAAAATGAATGCAAGCACTTTGTGGATTAACCTTTGAGCTTCAGAGTTTATGAACCAACGCAGTGGATTACGAATTCGCAATTATCAAATATTCCTACAATACACAAAAGTTAAGTTTATTCTGTGTTCACTTGTGTGTTATGTAACGGTTTTACGTGAGTTTTATCTTTATCAGAAAGTTTGTATCATTTAAGCATGTATGCGTATACTGTTGAATGTTGCTTGGTTAAGTTTCTCAAATATTATTGTTGTTTTGATTCGATTGGATTTTGATAAATCTGAAATCTGAACATTAAAACCTCGTCATAATACAAATTATATTTTATCATTAGTCAGTGTCTCGCCCACTTGTTTGTTATGTACCAGAGTTGGTATAACAAGAATTATCAAGATGTGTTTTATAAAAAGGATTATGGTTGATCATATTAATTGTAAGTAACTATCCATAATATGCATAACATATTATTCAGCAAAACAGATATCTACTATGTACACATACAAATCCATGCGGTAATCATTGTTGTTGAAGCTGTTTTGTTTTTGTTTTCTATGCTTCTTTATGCCTCTGCTCGTTAATTTGTAAAATAATTACAGGGATGCTCCATATACAGATATATTAAACAGTAAGAAAAGCAGTAGCAACGTAACAAAATACATACTATTCAATTTCAGCTAGACGTGCATACTTATTAAAAAGGACATGAATGAAAAATGAAATGTTGAAGCCTTGAAGCGCACTTTGCAAATCATTAGCCATGTCCATTACTCTTTAAGCATGATAAACAATTATTACATATTACATTTAAGGTTAACTACCGGCTGTACCACCTTTAATTCACTAATTGAACTGACTTTCATCGTCGCCAACTCATCCATGAGCTCATCGATTCTCCGCTTCAATAATGTAAAATAATAGTCAAACATGTAAAAACTAGTGCATTGTCAATTACGTATTCATAAAAAACATGCATACAGTTTGCACAGCGTCGCATACATACATAATTTGCATCTCTCACAAATCAATCAACCACATTATTAGGAATGCTAACAAGGTAGCCTTGTCAAGAAACAAAACGTAATGGGTGATCTAAAACATTTTATAAAGAAAAACGGCACTTACAAGAACAATATGCATAGTAGTAACAATATTACACCATCAAAACCATTAAAATAATGTGTACTAAAGGTAAACAGTATGTTCGGAAAACATAATACATAAATATAAATGCATTGAAATTAATGGCAACGGTAACAAGAATAGCATATCGTATCATACGCCTCTGATAAAGTTTACACACAGAAACGATCTAAAAATAGAAGAACCGGAAAATATGTAATAGGACCAGAATAATTATAATGAGCGTCATCATCATCATAAAAGTACATCTACCTATATCATAGCGGAAGAGAGTTAAATTCTTCGTTGGAACCGGAAGGTTAAGCCATTTTCTTTTGTTGACTTTAATTATGAAGTTGGATGTGGAGTACTTTTTCTCGGTACCATATCACACACATAGACATGTCAGGTACATCAATAATTTATCGAGTTGACAAGTTCTCCGTTTCCTTATTTCCCCAGAGAATCGTCTCCATTTACTTCACAACTTGAAACTTAAACTTTATACAAAAATTACATTTCCCCAAGTTCTCTTTTCAGTTCCTTCCAATCCTTCCTAATGTCATGCAATGAAACTAAAAAATTCCGCCCACTCCCACACTTGCAATGCATAATATCTAAGCTACATTGATCATTTCTTTGCACATGATTCTCATGAACTATGGACAATGAACACATACTCTGAGCATGAGTTTGAGTGCCGTCATGTGTCAGTACCACACTCTCAAATGTGTGTATGTATGTATAGGAATTTAAATCTGAATATGAATCAGTATTTCCTTCTCTCGTCCATTGTACTATAGTTATGTACTATGTAACTGTGCTTGCTCATTCAGCGCACATATTGGTGAAAAATACCTTCACTTCACATTCCACCTGCTACGTCTGGTGTATGTTCTATTATGTAGTGTTGAAAGCTGAAAGCCCCAACTTCACCAACATCACAATGTGGGAAGAAAGCAAATCTATGTAGACTGTAGACAGTCAAAACTCAATTCAATTGCCAAAGGAATTTCAAAACCTGGAATCTGGATAATCTAAAACTAGATTCGCAATTCACGGTTCATTTTCATGTGTATCAGTATTTTCATACTCATACATAGGTATTTTATAAAAAGTACGTAGAAAAAACGGATGTGAGCAAATACTGTGGATCAATCTCAGCCACCCGTAGTTGGATTTTTCCTTCCGAAAGAATAAATGTATGAAGCCCTTGGAATGAAATGAAAAAAAGGAAAATTAAAGAGGCCGAAAAATCTCCAGTCCCGGTATTTACAGTCAACATGTAGTTTTACATCCTACGTGGAAATCAAAGGAAACACGTCATATTTCATACCTCCTCTCTTTTCCCCCTATTCTTCTCCCTCGAATACACGTATCTTTTGATTGTTTGCATTTGTATGTACAATGTACAGTTGGGCCTCTTGACGTCAAAATACAATTCATTGTACGTTGTACACATAGCTGAAGTCTCACTGTGTGAAATTTAATATTTACTTTATTTCTCTGCCTAAAAGTGTACACAAAGTATCCTGACCATGTATGTATGGACTACAAGTTTATATGATGTAACCATGGTAGAGGACAGAGGACAATACAATACTGAAAGTGAAAATAGAAAATACATAGGAAAAACGATGTGGACAATGAAAGTGAGATTGACTTTTCCTTTTCTGGGCATATTTTTTTCTTTTGCAAATACCTAAACCCGTCACAGTCGGTTTTCAAATGTAAAGAAATAGAACAGCCAATCAACTCAAAACTTTACTCTTTATTCCCTTCATAAATGTCTTCATGGTTCATACACTAACTAAATACAAGACGTTGAAAAGAAAAATTCTTCCATAATAATAATGCATCAAAAAAAGTGCAGAAACGGTAATGATTTGAAAAATATTATTATGTATATTGGAATGTTTACATTGTGCTCCGTATTTATCTTACGTAAAAGTCCCATACTTGGCTCAAAACTTTCCTCAGCAACCTCCAATCTCGATCGCAAAATTACAGCTATAGATACAACTCCAGCTTCCAAGTTCATCCACAATGGATTTTAGATCGTATGAAAAAACTTTTCAATGTTCAAGAAGCAGAAAACATAAAAATACAATACGATGCATGCATAAAAAAAGTTCGCTCCGGATAAAAACAAACCCATATACATTGAAAATGTATCGGAGAGACAAACATCTCTCAAATAACTCTGAAATCTCGACAAAAGACACACACAATATAAAGCATGGTGGGGACAAGATCACGGTTGGCCATCGTCAGAACCATCATCATCATCAGAACCTCTCAAAAAAGTAAGTACGTATCGAGTCTCAAGGGGGTAAAACATATTGAACATTGAAAGGTTTTTTCTCTAGACCTCTAGACTCCAGACTGTACACTGTACACTAGTGTGGACGGAATTTTTCAAAGCGTCGAAACTCTAACCGCCGAACCTCTAAAAACGTTCCTTAATATGTCAAACA
>JAQIVE010003499.1:0-16622 GCA_034698285.1 Sminthurinus bimaculatus | reverse complement strand
CAATCATAGTTCTTTTCCTTCCACGAAGTCGAATTTCTTCTAATTTGTTAAATACATCTTTACCACCTTTTACATATTGGCCTACGTATGATTCAAGAACAATTTCAAAGAACCAGGGTATATTTGAATGTGTACTTGTTAAGGCTCGTTCCAGAACATAGAGATCAACTCCTTTATCTTCAGCTGAAAAATAGACAAATACATGAGAACTCTTACTTTCTTTTACTCATATTATGTTATAGTTCAAGCTCCATATATACATAGGTACATGGTTATTAAATAATTATTAACTTATTACCTGAATTATCAAGATGACTCAAACCAAAATCTATAAGGACAAGACGGTACTTTTGTTCCTCGTCACACGATTTGACGAGAATATTAGAGGTAGTAAGGTCACCGTGAATTATACCGGCTTCGTGCATCTTTGCAATTGTAACTCCGATTTCATCAGCTAGACGTTTTAACTTTTGTGAAGATTCGTTGTCACCTTCGCTCGCTCCACATTGCTATAAAAACAATAATAACATAAACGATAAGCCAGATACATAAGTAATGCATATATATATCATATTCCAGAACCATATAAAACAATATTAGACAATAAATAAAAAGTACAAAAAATTAAACAGTTTACTCCAGTCCCTTACCTTTAGCAAATTTCCTATACAAATGTTGACTGTCTCTGCATTTAATATTTGTTCCATATAAATACTATTGGTCTTCGTGTCAACGAAATATATTGCTGGCGTCTGAATACCTATGAATTTAAGGTTTCAGGTTTCAAACTTAATTTAGGCACATCATGATGTTCATAAAAACATAACCGATGAAGATATTTTGTATTAGTTATTAGTTATTTTACTTACTCATATCACATATAATCACACACATGAAAAACATCACTCACTCATTGTAATTTTGAATTTTTACCAACGTACTTATTTAAGTAGGTTTGATTTTTTTTATTGACAATAATAATTAACATACGATTAACTCACCAATACTTTTACACCGGATGATTCCTCTTAATTCACCACGGAGTCTTTCTTTTGTTAGTCTGTCATCAAGATCCGGATGGCGATATTTTTTACTGAATCTCTCCTTCACAATTGTCGGCTTATCATAGAATTTCCCCACTAGTATTTTAGCCTCTGCTCCTTGCTTAACTAACTCGAACGACATGGTAAACTATTTGCAGTACGTATTACTAATAGTAAACTGATGTAAAGGATAATGTTGAAATATTTAGCCCCTGGATAAACCGGATAAAAGTTAAGTATGCAATTTTAGTTGTGGAATTTTTTCCCAGACTGGATAATAATATGATTGATATGCTGGATCCACGGTTTGATTCGAACTAACGTGCACGTGGGAATGAAGGAGCAAAATGTGGGGATAAATGAGACCAGACCTTGGGTAAAAGCAAGAGAAACAAAAATGGTGCAAAGTGAAAAAACGACTTTCACTTTTTTCTCCCAGTACAAAATGTGTAAATAACATAAAACAATACGCAAGGTAGGTATTTTTTTTATTTTTTATGAAAAAGTTTCGCCATTTTTGGAAGCATACATACATAAGATGTCTTTATAATAATAACAAAGTTAAGAATATGCAGCCGGAATTGAGAGGAATTTACATCAAAGTTTCGCACTGTCGTTTTATCAGTCATCACTTTCCCCACTTTCTCCACTCGTTTTTCCGCCGCCAGCTTTTTTATTTTTCTTTTTGCCCTTCTTTTTCCGTCGTTTTAATTTTCCTTTGAAGGGTTTCAAGGGCGCTTTTGCTTTCTTTTTTATGCCACCTTTATTAGCTTTAGATGCCCGCCGGGAGTTTCCAATGCCACCTCCTTCTTCCGCCTCTTGACGTTCCAACTCCTCCTTGTCGAGTAGCATGCGGGTGTAGGATTCATACGGAAACACCTTGCACCACAATCCAGAGCAAAGTTCTTCCCCACATTCTTTACACACTCGACAACGAGTTTCGGTAACCCCTCGCTTGTTTTTCGAAACAATTATTCCCATATTTGCTAAATTTGCGTTGCTTTGAGACCCTGGAGCTGCACTCGCGACCGAGGCTAACATTTTTTGTTCAAATTTTTGAGTATTCAATCGCAGCTTCCCAAGTTCGACAATTCTACTAAAAATATCTTCCTCGAGCTTATTATTTGGACGAGCCATCGTCAGCATCCTCCAATTTATGTCTACCGCAGCCAAATCTGCAATGTCAACGAAAAATATTAAATTTGTCTTTTATGTTTGTATGAAACGTTTATTGGATTATTGTTTACAACAGTGTGTAAATACATATTAGGTATGCATTAGAGGAAAATACATGCGAGTTTCATAAAGCCACGTCGCCGATCTTTTTATGGGCTTCATGTGAAGTTCAATATATATATGGTATATATAAGAAAAAAGGGAAAGCTTTTACCAACTTTTATTGTACATTACCTTTATGAATGCAAATTTGCATAGTACATACTGTCTGGCTGTGCTCATGTGTGCCCAAAGTAAAGATACACATTTCATTGGATACATACAAAGCATAATATTATGTATAATACCTTCCAATCTCACTGAACGCATGGAAGGCGGCACAGGATCTCCAAAAGTCTCTTGAAATTCTATTGAAAATGTTTAGTAAAGTTATTCATTATTTCAAAAAGCTATAATATTATTAGTATTGTGACTTTGTAGGAATTGCATTTTACGTAAATTTATATATCCTATCGGGAACAATGGAAAAAAGTATATTTGTAGTATATTAGTAATTTGTACAGAGAGAAAGTTAGTTTCTTTACTGGTACAGTTTTTCGCTTCTTTCTTATTGAAGACAAAGGTAAAGTCCGTGTCCCGGATTTTATAGTCGTCGTATCGAACCTGTGGGCAACAAGCAAAAATTTCAACACAATAATATACAGCAACATAGTATCAAAACATAATATATCAGTTCGATCAGATTACAGTTTGAGATTTCAAAGTGCATAATTTAGTTATTCTCATCTGAAATCTGATCAAGCCTCCCGATGTGTAAATAATTTATCTGACAATAATTTTTCAGATAGTATCTGTTTACCTTCTCAGGCCGGATTTTAAACTCTGGTATTTTATCGTAATACTTTTCAAACTCTTCTTTAGTTCGTATTTTGATTTTAGACAGGTCCAAAATTGAACTTCCAGGCTCTTTCTTCTTATTTATTAAGTCTTCAAGTTTTAATGCCATGATATGTCAGTAGTAAATAACTTGATATATTTTGATAGCAATATCATAGTCAACATATTGTACATACTTTGTACTGCATGTAAAATATGCTTAAGATTTACGATAACATTGCTTAAGTTATTTATGTGTAGTTGGAGTATCTCCTTGTTCTAAACACTTCAAAGGGGAAAATATTCAAACACGGGCAATAATGTAATGCACTTCACAGTTAACCCCATTGATACAGGCGTCTTTGGATTTCTGATTGCCACAAGTGCTTTCACCGCAGGGGAAAGTAATAGTAACTAACTACCGACCAGTGTAGCTGGCCATGTACTGATGAAAATGTTGAGTTGTGCTTCAAGGTATCTTTACGAGTGTCTATGCAAGTACATACATACATGATACATGCATAAAACCGTAAGTACGTTTGTACATAAAGGTGTATACAGAGTAGCACTTCTATGGCCTTTTATATTTATTATACATTTTCGTCTATATTTGCAAATTCTATGTATATATAAATAGTGTGGTTATTAGTGTGAAGATAACTCAGGGGGTTTTCCCAGAATTATATGTATTTTTTATTTCTTCTATCTATAAATGTATCTAATTTACATTTTGTAACGACAGTGTAAATATGTATGACATCTTCCATTAGAGCGAGTCAGCGTCAACATGTTGTACATACTACCATAATATAGTATAAAAGTACACTACGTACAAGATAACTACAAAATATGCATATGTACAAGGTATAATGGATGCAATTGTAAGGAACTTTTATTGTAAGCCTACATAACAATAACAATAAAATATCTCTACTGATGTTATTTCCTGTAGTCACGTTTTTTTTCTTCTTGAATGCTTTATAAAAAGAGACACTAGAATTATTAATGCGAGCAAAAGTCAATATCATCATATGTTAATGTTTGGTATGAAAAGAAAATCGATTGTTTGGTGCATGGCATGTTGTCAATATCACAAAAGAAAAAAAAGAGGTTATCTTTTATGTTATACATACGCACAGCACGGTGGAGTCATCATCATACATCAAAAAAAAAAGAGAAAATAAGGAAGACAACAAAAATGAAAATACAAGAAGTGTAGGTGTAACGTAAGTAGGTAGGTGTATTTTAAAATAGAGGCTAAAGCTCCTATTTCTATTTTATGTATGTTATACACTATAAATACACACTGCATGCTATACGGGTCGGACCGTTCATGAGATAATAAAAAAAATCCACAGGAGTTATTCATGATATGATATTATAATATTATGTACACATACTGATAATACATATTAATATGATTATTGGTAGCGTGATATTCCGGCTTTTATTTTTCTTTCAACTAAGATTCATAAGAATGATTCAGATGTTGATGTTATGCTTGGCTATTTCCTTTGACTATTTTTCTTTCAGCATGACACCAAGAACAAAAAAGTACGAGTGTCAATTAAGTAAAATAATCATAGAATAGGCAGTTTGTACATGATAACATAAAATAGAGACCTGTTTCTTCGATCTAACAGCGCTTTCATTATTATTATTATTATTACTTTATCATCGCATAATATTTGCTACAAACTCAATCCGGGTATCGGAATTATGATTCATAATTCATGTTTTCGTTACTTTGCAACATTATGTAGGCTATTTTATAAAGACAAACAATGTATTTCTTTGGATATATTACATACATATTAGAATTTGTAATAGCTACAGCATAATGCACATTAGTATGATGTATAATATAATCTTTTAATTTACGCAGTATTATATATCATCTTATTTTTATGTAGCATAGTAAATGCTTCTTTACTTCCTAATGATGACTCGACCCATCTTTGAAAAATCGTAGGCCGCAGTAGCCACATGTGTGATTTCCTGGCTCATCCTGAATGATGTGAAAGATAAAACAATACGCAATTCAATACATACTGATTATTTTATACACACAGAGACACATTAATCATTATTTCTGACTTATTGATTGAAGAAGAGATGAAACTTGGAAAGTATAATGGCTAATAATATAGTTATTAGTGTGCATTTCTTATATAAAATCTTAAATACAAAAAGAAGCAATAACTAACCAAGTTGATGTAAACTCGAGGATGTGGACTAGAAGGGACTCCACCATCACACCTGCATTAAAGAAAAAACATGTGTACTTATTTACTTAATTACTTGTCAAAAACATCATACAATATAATATATGATCAAGCTAATTCATCAATAATATCAGAATTCACCACGAATTGCAAATTCTGTAACAATAAGTAGACAAAGTAACACACAGCAGGAAGGTTTGTCATTATCATAAAAAAATACATAATCAACAACAAACCCCGAAGGTTAAAACCCGTCGAGTATAAAGTTCATACTATGAACAGATGATACGACGAGCCCCTCGGTACTGTAGTAATAAACACATAATATCTAAACTCAATTAATTTTAGATAATTCTGGATGTTGCTTATTACCAGACGACTCTAGCCTTAGCAGGATTAGGGGGTACTTCATTGATCAAATCAATAGCAAAATCCTGATTGACTTGTTTTTCCTTGTCGATAAATCGTACAAGACGGTAGTCATCTTTTTCAAAAACCTAAATAAAAAACGTACAATTTAGGTTAAGATTAGTACAGTAAACAAAAGACGCGTTTTAATATGGAATTCAATTACAAAATACAATATATTTAACTGTAAATTGCTTAATTAGTTTACTGTTCACCTGTCCAGTGTGTGTTGGAATATCTGGAGTTGAACTAGAAGATTTCTTACTATCAAGTGTTTTACTCGCAACAACCATTGATCTCACATTGCAACTCTTAATTATCAAACCATTATTAATTATTTTACCAACTGAAATTAAACTTGACCTAAAGGCCATGATGATTATTTTAGATTTTAGGTCTAATTACTAAAATTACAATAACAGTTTAGTACAAAATTATTAAGGATGTTTTATGTTTTTACAGATTTTTGAACGACACAGCTATACTAACAAGGACTTCTTTGGGGATATTACGTGGTAAGACTATAGACTTTTAAACCATTCATCTCATGCACATGTTTCGATTTTTCTTCGGCACAAACAAAAATAAGTGAGATGAGAGATGAACGTGTTCAGTGTTTTAAAAAAATTCGTGTTTGGTTAACAATAATTTAACTACCAATTACTTAATTTGAAGCAATTATTGTTAAGAAAATTATATCATCATGAAGTCTTGCAGTACGAATGATGTCAAAATCTATAATCTCAGTGCTGGGAAAGCACTTCCAGAGGTAATTCAACTAATTCAACAATGTTTAAAATAACCATAAATAGTATTCAATGATCATAAGGCATAAGGATTTACTTTTATTTATTAGTGAAATTAAAAAAGTACTATTTAGAAATTCATTATTTTTATGACACTGTATTGTAGTTTTAAGTATACTCATTATCAAATGGTCTATTTGCCTCCATTGAAATATCTAATAATGTTAAAATAAAAAATGATAAATCATTTATTTCCTCATTACAGTGGTTATCGGAAAAGAAAAAGAGGTCCATGAAGTCAAAAAACTTAGAAGGCAGACGAAGGTTAGAATTGATTCAAGATTTTGATATGCCTGGACTAAGTACAAGTGTCAGAGTTACACCTGATGGAGATTATATTTTAGCCACTGGAACTTATAAGCCACGTGTGCGGTGTTACGATGTAAAAAATCTCTCCATGAAATTTGAAAGATGCTTTGATTCTGAAGTTGTTAAATTTCTTGTCCTATCACAAGATTATAGCAAGGTAAGAACTTTTCTTTAGGAAACAGATTGAAATACATAAGACGGTACATATTCAAAACACAAAGTAAACAATGGTTAATATGTTAAATATAATTAGTGTTTGTTTGGGTGTTTTTTTGAATATTTCAGCTTGTGTTTTTACAAAATGATCGTTATGTTGAATTTCATGCTCAATATGGTCGTTATTACCGATTACGAGTTCCCAAATTTGGCCGTGACATTGCCTACCACACACCATCCAGTGACCTTTATGTAGTTGGTGTTTCAAATGAAGCGTATAGAATAAATTTAGAACTAGGAAGATTTAATACACCTCTACAAACAGATGCTCGATGTATAAATGTGTGTAAAATAAATCCCGTTCACCACCTCGTCACGTTTGGAACCATCGATGGCCATATTGAAGCCTGGGATCCACGGTCTGCTTCCAGATGTGGAGTTTTAGATGCGGCCATGCATGCTATCACTGAAGACACAGAGTAAAAAAAAATCATGCTTCATATTTTTAATATTGTCAGAGAATCTGTCTTTAATGTACTATGTATGTATTATGTATGAATGAATGTAGTGAACCGTAAACCACATTAATGTTTTTTTTCCAGTGTTTCAGGTTTACCTTCTATAACATCATTAGCTTATAAAGATGGATTAAAATTAGGAGTCGGAACATCTACGGGTCAAGTTTTACTTTATGATATTCGGTCATCCAAGCCTCTTCTCGTAAAGGACCATTATTATGCTCACCCTATTCTTAATATTGAATTTAATAAGGAAGAGAATCTTGTCATGTCGATGGATAAGAAGATCATCAAAATTTGGAATGAAGAAGATGTAAGTGGCTATTGATTATTGTTTGCTCTTACATGTTTACTATCGTTTGAAAATGGTTTACGATTCTTCTGGTTTAGTTTGACTGCATATTATGCCTATTCTCCATAAACTACTTTACTTATGATAATATTTAAAGGGCAAGCCATTTACTGCTGTTGAAGGTGGAGAAACGGATTACAACGATTTATGTGTAGTACCTGGAACTGGAATGTTTTTTGTAGCCAAGTAAGTGCATACGATCTTTTTCGAGGGAAGAAAATGTGTTAATACTTTCTCCAGTTGCGTTTTTGTTTTTCCTGAATCCCGGTTTTATAAATGCAACAATAATAATGCGTAATTGTTATGATGGTAGTGGCATTTCATATTGAATATTATTTTTATCGTAAGTATTTTCCACATATTTACTATTGCTAATTATTTCCCTTATTTTCTTTGGATTTAGCGAGGATCGGAAAATTCTATCGTATTATGTTCCAAGTTTAGGACCGGCACCTCGTTGGTGTGCTTTCTTAGATACCCTGACAGAAGAACTGGAGGAAACAGATATTCATACAATATATGATGACTACAAATTCGTAACAGAGAAAGAACTTCATGAAATTGGGCTCGGCCATTTAATTGGAACAGATTTACTTCGAGGTTATATGCATGGATACTTTATGGACATGCGCCTGTATCGTAAAGCGAAGAGTGCTATTCAACCCTTCCAGTTTGATGAATTTAAGAAGAATAAAATCCGAGAAAAATTACAAGATGAACGAAAGAATCGTGTGAAATTAAATGTGAGGAAAATATGATTATATGACTTCACCCGCACTGTGGTTAAAGGGCTTAGTATTTGTGAATTTTAACATTTTTGAATTCTTTTCGTCTACAAGGAATGCAAAAATGTTACAAAAATATGTATCCTTTACATGAATGCAAAACCCCGCAACTATAGTGTGTGTGAAGCCTAATGTGTATATTCTAGTTTGTAGTTTTATTGTTTATGTAGTCATGTCAAGTATTTTATCTCAGCTACAATTGTGTAATTACATACGTTATGTGGTTTTATGTTCTTTCTCATTACAGAATTTACCTAAAATTAATAAGGACTTGGCATTGAAAATAATGAGTGAACCTATGAAGGCTAGCAAAAAGAAAGCAGGAAACCTTTTGGATGATGAACGTTTCAAGCCCATGTTTGAAAATCCTGATTTTCAAATTGACAAAAATGCTGATGAGTATAGGTATCTATATCCTTCGAAATTCCTATGATTTTTTTTAACTTACAACATATAAAATAATTTTTGATCGTTAATAAATGGTTACATTTTCTCTTTCGTTGAAATCTTCAAGGTTGCTTAATCCCGTACTTTCAAGCATGGAGAGAAAACGTACCAAAAAGCTGGAAGCTATGTTCTCTGCTGTCAAGGTCAATTATTATTTATTATTAATGATTTGTTACAATCTTGCCATCTTTATCAATGTGAAATGCTTACGGTATAAATCGATTGTATATTGTATAGTGGTATAATATCGTTCTTTATTATGTTGTTTATTGAATGATAGGAGGATGAGGAGCTTGAAGGCAAGGGAAGTGATGACGAAGGTAGCTCTTCGTCTGATGATGATCGCGATTGGGTGAAGGAAGTAAGGCAGGAGCGATACAAAATTAAGAATGAAGAAAGATTGCGTCGTATGGAAGAAGATTCAGTGGCTTCTATTCAACCTAAGTTCTATGAAATCAAACCAGGAGAAGACTTTAAATTCTCTGACATGCATGGAAGCGGAAAGAGGAAACTTGCAAAGTATGTAACATATTATGTGGGGATTGAAAACAATGTGCTCACTGCTCTTTTTAGGCATACAATATTACTTCCAAGATTTGTAGTATGTACATGATTAATGTACCATTTATTTGTTGTTTGTGTATACAGGATTTCTTTGGGCGAGCGTGTCGAAAAGGATCGTTCGTCAGACATAAAATCAAGGGGACCGTTGGGAGGCAGGGAAATGACGTTCTCAATGAAATCGGTATTTTACCTTGAAACATGTTTAATGTTTACATATATTATATCATGTTTTGTGTAAGTAGCTGTTTCAACATTCAATGGAAAAGAGCAGTTTTAGATTCAAAATACTAAAGACTTCTCTTTCAACATTTTCAGAGACGAGTTGAAAAATCTAAAGAAGACATGGCGAAGCATCGCGAGGAGAGAAAGAAATTACGACGCTCTACAGGATCACTAAAAAATAAAAAAAATTCGTGGAAAAGATAAAAAAGGTTACGTTATTGTATACTATACATATATATACACTAGTTTTTTATAAGCGATGTTAGAAAGTCTCCTTTTTTTACTCTTAATACGCTAACAATCAGTACTTTAAAATGATGCTGCTTTTGTTATATTACTATACATATTATATTATACTAAATCGTTTTAGCTTCAACGCTATCTTTTCATTTTTAAAAATGACTATTAAATACCATCATATAATATTTAATAGTGATTTCATACTGTTTGTGATTTATGTTATGTAACATAATATATAAGAGCTACTATTTTTGAATAAAAAAATTCAAAATTTGTAACAGATTATGACCCGGGAGACACATACATAGTATTCTATTATATATAGTTTTTTAGGATCGTGGTAGGTAATGTGGCTACATGCATTAATGAGATTGAAACTAACGGAGAAAAAAATGGAAACACAAAGTGGAATTGTTTCCAATTTCAAGTGGCACATTCTTTTTTAGACGAGCTATATGAATTTGGAATCCTACAAAGGTAAGAAAGACTCATTTATTTATTTCTTGTTTCTTTGTTACGTGTTTCAAAGACTTGCAGAATAAACGTTTGCGATTCTCACACTCTCTATCATTATCATCATACTATTATTTATTAATATACGCAAAAAATTAAGAGCAAGTTGCATTGAAAAGAACTTAAAACACGTTTTTATTGCAAACATTATAGTATAACAATATATTTAGATATACCTATCGTTCATTAATACATGTTAGTTTTTAGTTGAATCCGAACCATAACATAGATACTTTTAATAATATCATTGAATAATATGGAATGGAAGTGGGCTAATTAAAACAGATTTCAATTTGTCCGGGAAGACAATAATATTGTGAAGATATAACAAGTAATTATAATAATATATCCGCAGGTATATTTACCCATATAATAGATTATACACATCATAATGTAATGTCTATGTATTTATTTGTATTCATTAGACAGGAGCACGATATGTTATTATTTAACATTACGTTTGATTATTTACGTTATACGTGGTTGTAAAGATTGTTTTTCTAAATCATCAATAATCTGACTTGTGTAGACTGCTACATACTACCAATAACCAATCATAATAATCACAATACACAATGATAATTTTTAATACTGATGACTTTACTCTAAGTTTCCTTCTTTCATTGTTACTACATGCCTTCTACTCAAATTGACATATCTATGTATTTCCGAAGGTATTATGTATTAGTATATCGATTATATATTATTTATCTGTACAGTGTAGGTTGTAGATTGTAAATATCATCAAATTTATTAGCAGAAAAGACCAAAAAATTTCACCTCTTGTTTAATATTTTTCTTCCAAGCAAAAAATAATCTTTGAAACTTGAAAAATACGTCATTGTAATTATTTTTTCTTCCAAAAACTTTTCAATTTTTTATCGCTTGAAAAATAATGACAAAATATGATATTATGCATTGCATATTATACGGTACGGTATACATGTTATTATATTATGTAATGCTCTGCTTACGATTATAATAGCAAGACAGAGAGAATAGAAAAAATAATCTAAACTACTAAAAGAAGGCTTAGCATATAAAAGTTGAGTAAAAAATAAATTATGGCTTTACACTATTTCATCTACTTTGAAACTACTTTGTTTTTTTTTGTCCATTTTCCCTTCCACTTTTTCTGAAATACCAGAGCTGTGTGGGTCTATATACTTTACGTGTAGGATGTATATTATGATGATGATAGTATTAATAATTTTTATAATCACTGTTTAATATGAACAGTTATTTAATTTCAATTTAACTCTTTTAATTTACCTTTCTGAGGTAAAAGGCGAGTAACACTACGAATATGATAACAATAGAAATCCGTCTATTGTTATTAGTGATTGATTTAATCGCCGCAGTTTCTGTGCCTATAGAATGATGCTAACTGTCTCATATTTTCTATGTATATATAGCCTCATTCGATGTCTTTCAACTACTTCTATAATTCCATTTCATAATATGAGACAGTTATATCGAGCTTTTGCTTGATTTCTAGATATTTTTTGTTTGTCAGGAATCAGGATAATCATCTACATAATATTATGTATTGTAATTTTTGAACGAAGTTGCAGATATTTAACAAAACTGTGATTTCAGCATTGTTAGCTGTCTAACAGTTAACAGGATTCTTCGTCATTATCATCGTTATTGTTATTGTTGTGCAGCTTACCTACTTGTTAGCTTTTAATATCGTTTCCTCCCTATTCGTAAATACAAGACTAGATTGATTGATTAATGATTAATATTAAAATCTCATTCTAAGTATTTGTATCATAGTTTTAACATTAGTTTGCATTATTATTTTTAATCGCACACAAACAACCATCATCAGAGATTCCAAGTTTCCAGAGATTCATCGTGAGAGTTTGCTTGCAGTATTTGTATTTTAAAATCAGAAGGTGAATAATAATAAGCAACCATTATTGTTATTCATCTTTTTCGTCATACATACATACATGTGTGATGTGTGGCTCAATACATATTGTTGTTATTATCTTTAGCTATATATCTAAGCTTATCTAACCTTATGTACGATTTATTAGAGTTGAACTTGTCTGAAATTTTTATGCACACCATAAAAGTTATGGTGGCTATTTTTTCTCATTTTATTAACTGTATTGTACGATGTACGGTATATTAAGTAGGTAGTAATAGGTATGTAGTATGTAGTACGTAGGATACAGATTACAGATGTATTATACAACATAGTGCATACACACTATGTACTATAAATGCCTGTACCTAACTGTCAATAATTAGCAATTTCCTTCTTACATCCTTTTAACATGTAAGTTTATATTCGGCAATGCCGAGTCGGCGTCATAGTTCATGATGAATAGTGTTGTATTCTGTTTTCTGCATTTATAATATTATTTTGTATTATTACATATACATAGAATTCAATACAGATTCAAATTCAATGTGATGTAGTATACGGATTATAACTATTGTATATAATATGTAAGGAATAAGTTGACTCTAGTGATGAAAAAACTTTAAATACAATAGTTTATAGTTAAACTATGCTACTTCCAATAATAATTAGTTGCATGTATGTATGTATGTAGTTAAAAAATGTGATTGTTCTTCAGGTGTTTTTGTCACACGATTTAATTAATTAGGCAGCGGAACCACAACCTGGACGTAAGAAACGGGAAAAAATCCCGACTGCCCGCTGAAAAAAAGAAAGCGTGAAAATTTACGTTTTTAGCAATTTACTATTGTGGAAAAACATTTGCATAGATACATTGCTAGATAAATTATAGTGTCAATGAGGCACTTACTGTACTGTCCCCTCGTACCAGTTTTCGTCAATTTGTGAAGTCAGTGTAATCAGATCTCCTTCCTATTTAAATTTGAAGAAAAATTGCATTCATTAAGAAAACTATGTGTGAGCAAAACTCCGGAAGAATAATTATAAGTTAGAAACATTATCATAAACGAAGGGCTGACATTCAAATCAGCCTATCCAAGTTGCTTTAACAACGTGGAAAGGCTGATTTGATTGTAAGCCCTTCAAATATTTAGTACTGTGTGTATGTTTGTACTTTGAATGCAAGTTCTCCGGCGTTTTCTGCATCAAAATCGTACAATGCTCGACATGATGGCCCAGAACCCTGTGGTGTTCTGGCTGGAGATGACCTATTGGGGGAAGTTATTGGTGTACCTAAAAGAATCAACCATTGATCATAAGTATTGTATTTTAAAAAGAAAACTAGTAGCGAAATACAGCATACATAATAGCTGGTGTATTACATTGTATGATGTATAAAGGCACATACCGTTAGAAGATTTTCCTGAAGGATCCCACTGATCTGATGCCCGATTTTGACCTGATGGTGTCATCGGAGACTTTTGTGGAGTCGTTCCTGTATTCACATTACATACGTACCATAGGGTATTATGTTCTCGGAAATGGACAACGTATAATGTATATTTGTGTAAATAAGAGCTATAAGTAATGCATTGTGGAATTTAAAATGGAAGTAGGTACAAGAAACGATCAATTAACGATAATCCATAGTTATTATGGAGAAACTTACCATTATAATTCTCTTTGAGATGATGAAAGTCCGAGTCATGGGACTCATGTTTAATATCGTCTAAGTGCAGCTGTAAATCATGTACTGTTTTGGGTTGAAATACAGGCTTTGGACGACTTGCTGCCTCTTCCCTCCTGTTTCATGTTTTCACAATTTTATTAGTTTGAGTTTTTATCATAGTTTGTATTGTATTGTTTATGTGGTGAAGGGGTTTCACATTAATAGTTATTGATACTCTTACCTGGCATTCAATGTCTCAGCAAGATTTTCCAGAATTTTTGTGGTTTCCTTATGATACCTGTACATGAGTAGAAATAAAATTGCAATCATTAGCTTAACGAGAAACGACTACACAATATTTAAATACGCTCGTATCACGTATACACAAGTGGGCTACATTACAATCCACGACGTATTTTGATGTATTTGTTTCTTACTCTAACAAACACTCGGCAAATGTCGCCAACTGATTCACTTGCTCCACATCATTTTCAAGAAGATTATGCATTCCCATTTGAGCTAAATGTAAACTCTCGGCGAATTTGTCCTCAGCTTGTTTGATCTCATCATCTATAATACAATTATATAATAATCATCATTTTAGTGCTTTGAACGTGGATTGCGTGTAAAGTCCCTTTCACTTAGAGATTGACGATGAAAAATTTTACAGTACATAAAGGTGTTTCGTATAATTTGTACACTAGAATAAAATCATGCCCCAAAGAATAAAACAATACATATGTAGTATAGAAAAAGCTGTCAAGTCAATGTCAGTAAATGTACATGAAAGGGAAACATGAACGTGAAATGTTCATGAAACAAAATAGGAAGTAGGATTACAGTAGGAGAAAGGTCTAATCTGCAAAATAAAAAGTGTGTAGTGTATATACAACGTACATACTTACAAGTAGCTTGTAGTACTTGTAAGTATGTAATACAGTGCAGTCTCGATGAAGATAAATGATTGTATAGGAGAGGCTTTATGCTTGAATCCAAGTTTATGTTTAAATTTAAATATTGGATTTACCATGCATTGAGACTCCACTTCATTTAAAAAAATAAAATGACTATAACTTGTTTATATGTTTACCATAAAAGGTTTCTCGATTGGCAAGATGATGTGGCCTTATTGAATATTGGTACAGACAACGTGCTCACTTTCTCATATTCATCATCATCATCATCATGTCATGCAAAAATGAACCAAACGAACGCATATCGAAATATGTAAAGAAAAACAATAAACAACAACAAAAGGTAAATAATTCATCCATAAAACAAACGCAATACTAATATATAAAAAATACTTAAGTAGGTAATTAACTATGTTTTATTATGGACTTGTGCATCATTCTACTTTCAACATAACAAAAACCAACAACTCGGAAATAATTACTTGATCATATATAAGTGATACATAATTCTCACGTTTGGGGTTACAGCTACATCAAAATATGATGAGTACTCATTTAAGCTGAGAATAAAGGGGCATCTAAATACATAATACATATTATGGTAATAGGTTGTAAGCATTCCATACCTTTGGTTTGTCGTCTCTTTTTACAGTCAAAATCCAGTCGCCTTCCCTGAAGCTTTTTCCTGTGGTGCTGGAATTTTATTGGCGGAGAAGAAAAACTCAATTCTTGACTGTGTTGTCATAATGTTACATATAATGTATCATACTTTATAATGTACATAATAATGACTCACCATGACTTCCTTTAGATCTTTGGTTTGAAGTTGATGCAGAGGTTCTAGGAAATTTTGCTTAACATTGTCATCTAAACTGTATTTCAAATCGGCCATGAGTTTGAACGATTCTCCTGTCTCATTTAGTGCGGATGCAAAGACAGAATCTTCACCCAGCTTTCTCCCGTAAAGTAGCATGCATTCCCCCAATGTGCCTTCCGGTTGTGGATAAGTGCTAGCTAAAGAGTACAAAGTGAATGTATTAAGTTCATTTGGTTGCTAAATATTACCTCCATTTTAATATTTTCGTGTATTATTAT
The DNA here is from genome assembly GCA_034698285.1 of Sminthurinus bimaculatus. Taxonomy (NCBI): domain Eukaryota; kingdom Metazoa; phylum Arthropoda; class Collembola; order Symphypleona; family Katiannidae; genus Sminthurinus; species Sminthurinus bimaculatus. The sequence continues at coordinate 428 of JAQIVE010003499.1, read as the reverse complement.
TATTACTTGAAAATGTTTACAAATTGCACAGTGTTATGTTTTGTAAATACCTTTTGCTTGCCCACTCAAGTGAGCTAATCCCTTGACGGCAGCCATTTTTGCTCTAGCTGTGGGGTTTGGTTGAAGATACTCTTTGGTTTTCAGTTGAAGTTCATCAACCAACTCAAAAAGAGTGTCTGTCCTCTTTTCCATTTCCACGAATTCATCGTCAAGCTTTGTCCCTTCCGCTCCTCCAATCTTTTCGTTCATATACTGATTGGCTTTGTTGATCTGTTTTTTGAGGCCAGCGAAGGCCATGATGAGAGATTATTGATGAGTGTGTGTGTTTGTAAATATGTGTCCTCTTCTACAAGTAGTCGTAGGGTGAAAGTTGAGGGCTTTCTTCAGCCCTTTTCGTCCAACTTTTGCAATCGAAAGTCACCTGAAGC